>JAJOOH010012859.1:0-34417 GCA_029582605.1 Solanum gracilifrons
CTCTATCCTACATGCTCAATACCTTTCAAGTACTGACGCATACGTGCGCTACATCTTCTCGTGATGTAGGTTCAGGTTCTCAGCATCCAGATCACGCTTAGATCGGTTCCCGATCTTCAGTTCAACAGCATCAGTGGTGAGTCCTCATTCTTCGAGGACTAGTGACATGTTTATATTTATCGCTTTTAGTCTTTAGTTTCAGTTTTGCTAGATCTAGTTGGGGCATGTCCCAACATTTCTAGTCAGTTTAGAGGCTTATTTCAGACATAGTTAGATTCAGCTTAGTATTTTGAGTTTGATATTTCTTTTGTATTAAACTCTCAGATTTGATATATTCAGTTATAGTATATGGGTATTCCCCATCTTTTCAGATCTATTTATGATTTAGCTTCCGCATCAATTTATTATCTTTAGTATGCTCATGATTAGGCCAACAGGGTTAGCTTGGGATCACTTGTGGTCCTAGGTCCCGTGTCCGCGGCTTGGGGGTAGCTTGGGGCGTGACATAAGAAATTCTCTATCTAGAAGTGAAGAAGAAGAGAAGAGAAGAGAAGAGGACATATTTCCTCCATTGATTTAAGATTTTTTTAGGGATTTGAAAATAGGTATGTTTAGCTTATTCATCTATGGGTTCTTACACCCATAGAGCCCCCATAGTTTTCCCCAATTGTGAAGTCAAAAACCCAATTCTAGCTAGGGTTGTGCTTACATTGTGGGTAAGGTTTGGGTATGATTCCAATCTAGTGGAAAATACCTAATTATGATTGTATTTGTATTGAATTGTGATACTATGATGATTTCATGTGATTTCTGTGGTAAACCCTAATCTAAATTGATGAATGTGATATTTGTGGGTTTATGCCATTAGAGGCAAAGTTGAAGGTTCAAAGGTGATCTTCCTAAATCAATGTCATGAGTAGTAATTGTTCAAGGTTAGGAGAATATAATCATGAATTGAACTAGAATTAATTGAATATGATGGATCATGACTTGAAAAAGTTAGAATTGAACCTTTATGAATCAATTAACACTAGAATCACCTTCTAAGGAATAATGTGATTGAAATACCTTGAAATCTAGGTATAAAGATGCTAGTAAGAAGTAAAGCTTGAAAGTAGGGCTTGTAACCATCAATGGTAGGGCTTTGGGGGTAAAGCCAATATTATGTGATTGTGTTGTGTATTGCTTCTCTCTTACACACTTAGGCATAAAGATGCTAGGAGATCCAAGGTTCTCTCACCTAGAATGATTCTAGGTTGGCTTAATAACCTAAAATGAATCAAAGCGTTTTATTCTAGAATAGTTGAGTTGTGACATATGTTCCCTTCATGTATAGCTTGGCTTAGTAGGATCAGACCAAGATTGATAGATTAGGATAGATGATCTATACTCTCCTAAGGGATAGCTTGACTTGGCATTGAAAATTGCATTTCATGGTAGCACGAGTTAGGAGTAGTCATCGTAGCTTAGGATTGAGGATTTATACTATCCTATGGGTAGCTTGAACTAGCATTGTAAAATGCATTTCATGGTAGCTGGATTTGGTTAGGCCAATACATCTCATGGTAGCTCTAGGATTGAGGACTTATTCACTCCTAATGGTAGCTTAGGATTGAGAATCATACTCTCCTAAGGAAAGCTCACATTAGCATGCTGGGATGCTTGTGAGGGTAGCGTGACTATACATTATAAGATGCATTTCAAGGATAGCTTAGGATGGAAGACTTATACTCTCCTAAGGATATCTTAGGATTGAGGATCCATACTCTCCTAAGGGTAGCTTGACTTTGCATTGTAAGATGCATTTCAAGGGTAGCTTGAGTTAGGTTAGTCATGGTAGCTTGGGATTGAGGACTCATACTCTCATAAAGATAACTTAGGATTGAGAATCATACTCTCCTAAGGATAGCTTGCATTTGTATCATGGTATACTTGTAAGGGTAGCATGACTTAGTTGGTCTAGGAATATTTCATGGTAGCTAGGATAGGACACTTGTACCTTTCCTAGAATAGCTTGGACTTGCATGTTAGTGTGTCTTCCAAGGTAGTTAGCTTAGCTTAACCTAGTTATGTTAGTAAGATGATATCATGGTCTAGCCTATTAGGGGGTTATTCCTTGGGTAGCCTTGAATTAAGAAATAGAGTTCATTCATGGGTTGTGAGTTGCCTAGTACTAAATAGAGAAGTACCTTATATAAATAGAGGCAAATAGAATAGAGGGACTAGTCCCAAACTAGTGAATATTCATGATAGTCTAAATGGGTACTTAGTGTGGGTAGTAGTATGTGATGCTATCCATACATTGCACACGTATGACTTAAGGCTAGGTATGAAGAGTTCCTACACATAGTATAGACTTATCTTGGTTTGTTGCTATAGTTTCCTTCCAAGGTATGAATGACTAAAGGTGATAGTTCCCTTTTCTATATGAAGATAGCCAATAGTAAGACCAAAGTAGGGTGAATATGACTAAGATGACTTCAAAGTTATGCTTAGTGTGAAGGGTAGTATGGGATGCCTTTCATGCATTGCACAAGTGTGCTTTGAAGTCACTTAGTTATAAGAAAAGACTTTCTCCGTGGAACTAAAAAAAAAGTTTGGGCTTTTTTTTTTGGTTGACTTTTAGCCACGTGCGGCGGCTATGCGCATGTGTCCCAAAGTGACGTATATTTTTTGGTAATGGGTATGCTCGAGAGAAAGGGTTTGGAATTCTACCTCCTTTTATACGCTCTAAAAGGGGATCATGGACAAGTATGGTGCCCTTATAGTAGAAAGGCTTAAGATTTAACCATGCATATAGACTATGATTAAGATGACCAAAAAGGGATACTTGGCTTGGGTGGTATTATGGGATGCTATTCATGCTTTGCACATGTATGCTTTTGAGGTTACTTGGGAATGGTGCTATTATGGCATAGATGACTAAGAGTCAATTGTGCTTCTATGACTATGACTTATCTCCTATGCTGATTAACTATGTCTTATGTTGACTTATGTTTATATGATGCTTATGATGGAGATTTTTCTATGACTATGTTGATTATGCTATGCTTATATTAATATCTCTTATGCTTATATCTTATGTTGACTAACCATTTTGAGATGATCTTATGATGTTGTGCTAGCTTTCATACTTGGTACATTTTGTACTAACGCATATTGCCTACATTTTAACCAAATGTAGGGTTGGGAGACTTGAGTTACTTTGAAGGCTAGGTTTCTAAGGAGCAAGAAGAGTTGAAGAATTGGTGAGTCCTCATAGCTTTGAGGACAAACCCATATTCCCTTTATGTCATCCCTTTATGTTTTATACTTTGTATGGGCTGCGTCCCAAGACTTTTATTCAAGAGTTTAATAGATGGTTTGAGACAAATATATAGTAAAGACTTCCGCTTGCTTATGAAAATATTTTCGATTGTATGGTTTTAAAAAAGTTTTAGATTTTCCATACTTTTCAATTATCTTATGTTATGATGATGCTAAGGGTTTGTATGAGACCCCTTCGGGATCAAGTACGCCATGTTACGTCTAGGGGGTACCCCTGGGTCGTGACAATCGACCAAGGAGTACCCAGTAGAAAGGAATGGTCTCCCTAGGATGATGGGAACCTCAAAATCAATCTCACAATCAAGTATCACAAAATCTGCCGAAAAAATAAACGACTCCACTTTCACAAGTACATCTCATAGAACACCAATGGGCTTCTTCACAGTTCTATCGGCCATGAGTAATCTCATTGCAGTCAGTTTTGGAGCCCCTAAATCCAACTTCTTGTAAATAGACAATGGCATCAGATTAATACTAGCACCCAAATCACACAACACCTTCGAAAAATGCAACAACCTGATGGTACAAGGGATAATGAAAGCACCAGGATCCTCTTTCTTCTGCAAATGTGACCTAGTCGCAATAGCACTGCAATGTTGCAACCTATCATCATCTTTAAAACTGACGACCCTCTTTTTAGTCACCAAATCTTTCATAAATTTCGCATACCCATGAATTTGCTCCAAAGCTTCTATCAACGGAACATTAATGGAAAGTTGTTTCAACATAGTAATAAACTTGCGGTATTTTCCTTCTTCATTCTTCTTTACCAACCTCTGTGGGAATGGAGGTGGAGGTCTAGGCATGGGAATAACTTTTTGGGTTATCTCTGCTTTCTTCTCTGTAGCATTCTTAGACTCTCCAGTAACCTCAATGCCATCATCCTCTTTTTCAACCACAATTTCAACCTCAGATGGCATAGGTGAATCTATGGTCTGTTTACCCCCTCGTGTAGTGACTGCCATACAATGCCCATCATTCTTCGGATTTTGGATGGTGTTGCTAGGAAGTGTGCTAGACTGATGTGGGTTTACTGTAGTGGACAACTGATTCATCTGCTGCTCTAGTTTCTTGATCGACACTGCATGTGCATCACTTTTTTGACCAATTCCAGACAAGTCATTTCACATTTCTTTCACATTCTTATTAGTCGTGTCAAACCCCTTCATCATCTTCTGCATCATATCCTCAATACATGACATACTACCCCCAACTTCCCAATTGCCAGATTCCCGATTTGCATATGGAGCATAAGGCAACTCTCTCGTTTCTGTTGCCATAGTTGTTCCGGTTGTAGTTGTTGTCACGATTGTAGTTCCCATCCCTGACATAATGACCCACTCGATTGTAGTTACCATAGTTCCGAACTTGGTTTCCTTGACCTTGGTGCCAATTATATGAATTAGAACCTTGGGCATTGGCTCGGAAACCCCCCGTCTGATCATTCACTAAGTAAGCATCCTCCTCATAATAGAATTCCTCAACTGGTGGTGGTGGACTTTTAGTCAAGTAGTTTACCGCATTCACCTTTTCTGCACCTCCATTTACATGCTTCAATACCAACCCAAGTTCTGTCCTCATCTGAGCCATCTCCTCACGAATGTCATCAGCCAATTACTAGGTGGAACTTGAACTACAAAAGTGTTTCTTATAGTGTCTGACTTTCTAGTGCTCTATGCTTTATTATTTCGGGAAATCTTCCCGAGTTTCTCTGTGATCTCCTCAAATGTTCACTCACCATATGATCCTCCATCGATAGTATCAAGCACAACCTTACTATTGTCATCCTGACCTCTGTAGAAGTAATCCTTCAGTGATTCATCATCAATGTGGTGATTTGGAACACTTCTTATGAATGCGGTGAACCTATCCCATGAACTACTCATACACTCTCTAGGTAGTGCCACGAAGTTGTTGAGTTTTTCTTTGTGATTCAGCTTCTTAGACAACGGGAATTACTTGGCCATGAACACCTTGTGCAATTGGTCCCATGTATGAATTGAGTTATATGGAAGCTCAAAAACCAGATCACAACATCTCCGATCAATGATAGAGGGAAGACTCTCAACTCGATGACGTTTATATCCAACTCCGGTCGCCCTACACAACTCTTGACACTCCTCAACTTGGCCATGTACCCATATAGATCTTCCAAATCCATACCAGAGAACAACCCCCTCACAGTAAGCATCTGCATCAGACTACTCGTCACCACAAATATATACACAGGGGTAGAGGACAGAGAACAATGGGTCCTTCTGATTCAACTGTATTATACTTGACCCTGTAGTTATCTTGTAGCCTTAGTTCTGGCGGATTCTGCACCTCAATGAATCGCCAAGTAAATTATCACCCTGAACTTGAGCATTCTCATTATTCACTTGTTCCTCAGGCTCCTCTATGACTGGATTATTACGGACCCCTTGATTATTCATCTTTCTCAAAGTTTTGTTCAACTCTGGATCATATAGGGTCAATGGTTTGCCTCGACTCAGTGTACTTGGCATACACTAAAGTGGAAACCTGAAGAAAACAAAAATAAAATAAAATGTAAAATTAGAAAATAATTGACTAAAGTTCAATAATGTAGTTAAACTTAATCTAAAAGCCTTATTCCCCGGCAGTGGCACCAAAATTTGATACGCTCAAATTACACCTCCCTAAAGAAGTATAAGCGATCGTTGTCAAATAAAGAACCCAACTTTATAGGTTGGGGGCGATCCCACGAGGAATATGGTTTAGACTTAAACTTAACTCACTATTATATTCTTTTAGTCAACTTATTTCCGAGACAAGTAAATAAAATGAGGGATTTGTGAAACAAATAACCGATTGTTGTTTAAGTAACAAGTGAGCAGGATTCAAACTTTGATGTTATCAATGAGAGAGAGAAACTAGGGTGTATGTGTTCCCCATAAGCTCTTAACACGGTAGTCCTAATAATAGTAATCATTTTCTAGTGTTTTACATGCAAAGTTGGTAACATATGTATCCCTAAGTGATTGGTCCTCCAAATAGGGAATTTCACTCCGCACATTGGTTCGGCTATGTGTGTATAATTTACTAACCCTTACCTTTACCTCAGATTAGACATCACATCAATGTATGGCTTAGTTTTCACCCTCGCACCAATTGACATTAGACTATTAGATAGTATCACACTAAATATTTGTTGACAATTCTTTTCTTATTAACTACCTCCTTGGTCCGGCAAGTAGCAACAAGGCGAGTTCTAACGTTGCGCACCGTTCAAAAGACTTCTAAGTGAAAGAATTGCCAATACATGCATAAACACTATTCAAGAATTACTTAGTTATTATTCATACGTTGTTAATTGCTCATGGTTCCCATAACCCTAGTTGTGGATTTAGTTACTCATGCTTGAAAGAACACAATTCATATTTTTGTAAAAAGAATTCATGAACATACATTTAGAGTAGTAGAAACCCGTAATCTCCAATTGAGTTTCAAAGCAAAAATCTTATAAGCCGAAATCCAAAAATCAAATTGCCAAAGTTTGCAAGTTAATTCCAAGAAAATATTAAGAACTAAAAGTAAACAATAGTGTCTAACCCCCAAAAATGAGGTTTACATACCCTATTTATAGAAAAATATGTCCTAAACGAAAAGGAAACAAAATAAGGAAATAAACTTTCTAGATGTGACTTTGATCAACGACTTCGACCTACAGACCGTGGGTCGACCTACGTTCTGTAGGTCTCCTCTGTTAGTCAACACTTAGACTTTTTCCTGTAGAGGCTGGAACCTTCACTCTCAGATACAATCAATGGACGTGCAGAACGGACCGTAGGTTGTCGTACCGTATGTGGGCCCTCTTTCGTGGCTCCGCACATAGGAATTTCATCAGGTACTGGAACTTCAACTTCTCTGAATCATTTAACGGATGTACATGACGACCCGTGGGTTGACCTACGATCCGTCACTTGTAACCGTATTCCACACTTGGTCAGACTTCCCTGATACTCCATCTACGCCACCCATCGACGGACCGTGACTGGACTTATAGTCCATAGGTCACCAACGTGGGTGGCTCCTTCTGCAAATTTTCAGCTATCATCTCACACTTCCATGTCCAAGCCTATTTCCTGCAAATATAACACAAAAACATTAATTCCTAATACAATATGGCCCTAGACACACACAACTCTTAAGTGAAATGTATCAAAAATACCATAAAATCATTGTATATCACCTACCAACACTTTAATTGGCCTATAAAGCTGGCAATAATCATGTTGGCTATATCCTTTTCAGAATTCTTACAGACCTTGCAAATCGTACTATACATAAGAATTCTATGAGCCAGAGTATAAATTTGCCTATCAGTAAAGCCATCAATATTCCACTCATATGTGTCCCGCTAAAACTATTAGAGACGTAATATTTTTATTCTTCCAAGAGTATATCTTGAGGAGTTGGCATGGGATAGTAGTACATCCTTTGGACAGGTTTTCTAGCATGTTTCTCTGAGATTTTATTAATCTCATCTCAAATATTATTCCTATTAGTGACATCACCTTCACTTAGCTGGAGGGGATTAATATTTAACCCCTGAAACTTTTCTTGAAGTAATCTTTCAATATTATCAAGCTTCACATGCTGGTAGGATCATTTTGATGTAACTATAGGTTCATTTACTATTCATCCAATACAGGGACAAAAAAAACTTTTATGGTTCCAATACGGCCCAAACAGTGCCTCATTCATGGCTAACATGGGCCTTAGCAGAAACACCAGACTAAGCCAAGATCTCCCTTCCCTGGAATTTACTACCTCGACCTTAGAGGCATCGAAACAATCCTTTTCTCACCATATCGTAATAGTTCAAGTTGCTATTAGTCCAACACGAAGTGTTTAGCCTATCATTTAGGCTATTAAAAATTTAAAAACGTTTTAATTAATATTAGAAGAGAAAAGAGCAATACCTTAACTAGAAAAGACTTTTGGCAATAATTCTCAAAAATAGGAACAACAACAATTATTTTATTTAGATGGTAGTGAAAATACAAAGGAAGTAACACTAGAAAGGTTGGCCAAAGCCTACCTCCCAATTACAAGAAGTGACCATTTTATAGAAAGGATCGAGAGAAAAATCTGAAGTTCATGACATAAGTGCTTACGTCATGTTACATTATTGGACCGACATTGGGGTCCTCTACTTTATGAAAGTTTACAATAATTCAAACTTTATAAAAAGCATACAATAATTTTAACTTTATAAAAGTTAATGTCTTGTCCTCTAATCTTTCTCAATTTCCTTCCCTTTAGATTTGCCTGAGCTAGAAGTTTCTTCTATCTAATTTGTGAACTGTTGAAGAAACGTTTCAATGTCCATTTCATCGGTGCTATGAACACTTTGAGAGACAACTGTCTTCTACTTCATTAGAAGTGGCCATGGATATACTGTCTGACAATTCTATACCCATATTATTTACTAAATCTTTTTTAACTTCTTCCATATATGAAGCAAGAAGTTCAAATTTGGAAATAGCCCCTTTTTTCATCAGTAATTTTCTGCTTATGTATTTAAAGGGGCTGATATCATCTTTATCATGTATAACTTCTGTTTGACGCTTGCTGGCCTTAATAGACACATTGATCGAGTTTATAATCTCGCATCTATGAAGTTTTCCCTCCGCATCTCTTTGGAGTAATTTACTCTAAAATTTTGTATGGAATTTTCTTTTAAGCAAGGGAATCCTTCTTCATTTGTTTGAACTTCTATCGTCCATTTCATTATCCATGGGATAGAAAATTCTATTAAAAAAATACATTAAGGACATTCCCTTAAAATATATGTCCTCCTGTTGTAATTTTATTATCTTGAGTGAAACATCAACCCATTGAGCATATAATTTTTTGTAATCCTCTGGGAGGATATTCAAAGTCGGACCATATAAAGTCCACCACTGGCAAATCCATTTTGGTAGATATTGTTTGAAAACATTTGAACATATTTTGATGAACCACAAATGCTTCTTATTAGCAATCTCATATAATAAAGCTTTATTAAAGCTCACAATGTAATCCCAGTAATTAAATTTAACAACTATTTTTTGATTCGGATGGGTGTATTCCCATTCCTTCATCGTGTTGATTCCCCATTCTTCTGGGGTAAATATCTCTTTTTATAATAATTTTTGAAAAGTTATAAACCTTCTTAGTATTTGCTGGGTAAAAATGCTGGAATTCAGCAGACCCAATGGATGGGAGTATAATCTCATAATGCATTTTGTATTTGTATGTTGGAACATCATATGATGCCGTATCAAAATATCTCATCATGATTTGCCAAGGACCATCTCTCCACTGTAAATCCCTTGGCTCAAGAAGAAGTATTACTTCATCTTTCTCATTCATATCATATACCTCAATGTTTTCACTTGCTTTGTCATTGACGACTGCATAATATGACGGTGGTGCATTGTTCTGAGGTTGTCTTGATTGTATAAAATCCATGAATTATTTATACATTGGGTGTTCGGTATTAATTCCCGATATACCTGTAGAAGTTCCTGCAATGTTTGAGGCTATTAGTCTCTGGTTTCCAAACTGAGCCAAAATATTGTTTCTGCTCATGGGTACTTTTCCTCTTCCTCTTCCTCTATTAGAGGAAGAACTTCCAGATGGCTGGATTATCATGTATTCAGGAAATAAAGAATTATTAACTGAAATATTTCCTAGTAAGAAAATCGGGAAGACTATTATATGTTCCCTTTTTATAATGTATTTTAAAATTGAATGGTGTAAATAAAGCTTGCCATCTTGCAAACCTTTGTTTAGAAATGTCATGCTTTACATCTTTATTAAAGATGAATTTAGTTGTTTGGCAATCAGTTTTTATGATAAAGTTTTGATTATATATGTGCCCTTGGAATTTTAAAACACTTTTGACTATAGCCAAAATTTCTTTAGCTACCGTAGCAAAAATTTTCTGACTATTATTCTATTTCCCAGAATAGAACTGTATAGGTATTCTTGCCTTTCAGCAGGAGAATTTGTTTTAAAATCCCCCCATAGCCAACATCAGAGGCATCTGTCTCCACTATCTTTTGCCAAATCGGATTGACCAAAGTGAGACATGGTAGGTTATTAACCTTTGTCTTAATGTGCTTGACTGCTTTAGAATGATTATCAGTCCAAGCTTTAGGACATTTTTTTAGTCTATAATATAATATAGCCGTGTATGTAGCTAGATCCTTTATAAAAGGAGAAATATGATTTAAGCTTCCCAAGAATCGTTGGAGCTGGGTTTTATCAGTAGTAAGATCAGAAAATTTAGAGGTAAACTCAATACTTCTTTGAATGGGAATAATTTTCCCTTTTCCAATATTATGACCTAAGAATCTAACATTGGTTTGGAAAATATGCATTTTTTGGTCTAGATATAACCAACCATTTTGAATAATAATTTTCTTAAATAGATCAAGATGTTTAAAATGCATTTCTAAGGTTTTGAAAATATTAAAATATCATCTATATATACAATGATAAAGTTGCTAAAAGGGTTAAAAATATCATTCAAATTTTTTTCAAATTCAGAAGGGGCATTTTTTAACCCAAAAAGCATAACATTCCATTCATATTGTCCCATTGGGTCGTTAAGGGCTGTTTTATATTTATGTTCTTCCAAATTTGAATTTGCCAACATCCTGATTTTAAATCAAATTTTGAAAATATGATAGCTTCATGAAGTCTATCTAATAAATCTTTTTTCCTATTGGAAATAGGATATTTAATCCATTTTATAACTTTATTTAAGGTTTTATAATTTATGACAAGTTTGGGTACTTCCCTTTCTTGCTCTACTTGTTTATTAACATAGAAAGCAATACAAGACCATGGAGATTTTCAGGGCCTTAGTAATCCCTTTTGAATAAGAGTATCAATCTCGTTTTTATGTAAATCCAAATATTCTGAATTCATTTGGTAAGGTCTTGCCTTAGTGGGAATACTATCTTTAGAAAATTCTTCCTCAGAAGGAAGACTTACCACATGATTTTTTCTTTCCCAAAAAACATTTGGGCGATCTCCACATATTTGTAGGGAGAATTGATTCTTTAAAATCTCAATCTTTCCTTGGATTTTAGGATTTTGTAAAGTCCCTTCTATGGTAAGATTACAAATCTCATTTTAAGAAAATCTTTTTTAAAGAAATCATATATTTAACTTCTTTAATGAATTTTGAAAGTGGTTGAGATATAAAATCTATTTTGATTTTTCTTCCTTCAAAAGTACCAGTTATTCCAGTCTCATCTCAGAGAGTTATGGGATAAATATGCCAGAAAAATGGCATTCCTAAAATGATTTTGTTAGAAATGTTTTTTATAAAAACAAAACTTTCAGGCATACCTATATTATTTGTACATATATATATACTTTAGGAATTTTATATTCAATATCCATTTTATGACCACTAGGATTTCGAAGACTATGTGTAGTCTTCTTAAAATATCTTGATGGAATTAATCCTTCTTGAATACAATTTAAATCAGCTCCACTATCAATAAGAGCAATAAAATCTTTTTTTAAAAAGTTATAATCAATAAAAAGAGTTATTTTTGCCAAAGGTTAATGGGTTGTAATTAGCTCGATAGTTTCTAAAAATAAATTCTTATTATCCGTAAACTCATTAGGGATATTAGGAAGATTACCTTCAAGAATATCATGAAGATTACCTTCAAGAATATCAGGAAGATTACCCTCAACCATAACCTGTTTCCCATGATGATTATTGTCTTTATTTTCTATACAAGTAATGCTCTCATCAAGAATCATATTATGATTTTTGAGAGAAGATATTTCTTTTTTTGAGATTATTAATCTCCTCAACCAAGTCTGGAATTGTAGTGGGAATATGATCCCTTTGAGACCGAAGTTTTAGCTGTCTCTTTACTTCTGCCATGTATTATGAGTGGGATTTTCTTTAGGAATTCTAGCATTACTAGTAGAGGTGCTGATATTATCAATTTTGTCAATAATTTTGGACATTAACGTTGGATCATCAATCATCCTGAGCATCTCTACCCAATTATCATTACTGATAACATTGATATTTAAGTCCTTGAACTGAGAATACAACTAATAGAATCTGTCTTTATCTTTATTATCACAAGGCTGGCCAAACTGGCAAGACATACATTCTTCCTCAAATGAGGACATGCAGTCTTCTTCATGAAGAACTTTTAGATCTTCACTTGTAGAGGATTCCTCTCCGTCACTATTGTAAGGGCTTGAATTTTCCGAAGAAGAATTGAGGAGGATTTTATATAAAGAATCCTTAATATTATCCTCTAGGTCAAGGCTTTTAATCTTATCCTTGACCTTGCAATCCCTTGCATAGTGACCTATTCTACCACATTTGTTGCAGGCATTTGAGTTATTACTCTTATAAAACTCCTTTTTCCCTTTATAATCCATTTTTCTTTTTTCATGCTTGTCTAAGCGTTTCTTTTTTCTGTACTGCCTATGAGGCTTTTCCTTATAATCTCTTTTTCCTTTATGTCTATTAGACTTCTTAGAGGGTTCAGGCATATCAATTGCGAATTGTTCACAAAATTCCCCTAATTATTGTTTCTCATTCAAATGATATCTTTTAATTTGTTGATTCAACTTGATCTCGTTGCACAAAGAGAGACCTTCTTGGGTGCAAACACATAAATTTTCCGTAAGTATAGTCATCGTAATTTATACTCACCCCATCTCCTCTAAGGGCTTTCCTGACCCTTTCTGCAAATAAAGTATGGAGTCCGTCTATAAACTTGGATTTTCAATGAGAGTTATAACACTCAGGTAATTCCATAACTCTAGATAGGAAAACATCCTTGTACCATCTAAAGGATGTAAGGGTTTTACATCTAAGGTTTTGGAGCATAGTCCTAATGATTTCACTATTCTCCGACCATCTTCTAGAAAAATGTTCTATAATGGTTAGGACCAAGGTGTAGACTACATTTGGAATCATTCCATTTTCATCCTTAATGACATTTAAAATGGTCATACGTTAGGATTTTAAGAGATAATTATCCCACCAACCCTTTAATTGGCCTGCAAATCCGGCAATAATCATGTTGGCTGTATCCTTTTCAAAATTCTTGTTAGCCTTGCAAATCGTACTATACATAAGAATTCTATGAGCCAGAGTATAAATTTGTCTATCAGTAAAACCATCAATATTTCACTCATAAATTTGTGTCCCCTAAAACTAGTGGAGACATAATATTCTTGCTCCTCCAGGAGAATATATTAGGGAGTCAGCCTAGGATAGTAATACATTATTTGGACCGATTTTCTCGCATGTTTTTCCGAGATTTTATTAATCTCATTTGAAATATTATTCCTATCAGTGATATCACTTTCAGTTAGTTGGAGGGGATTAATATTTAACCCCTGGAACCTTTCTTGAAGCAACCTTTCAATATTATCAAGTTTTGATAATTTAAAGTCCTTAATTTCTAGAGGGGTTTGAATAGTAGGAGTGGCCTTCTCCTTTCTTTCTCAGGAATTTTAGACTTCTCTAATTCAGAACATAAATGGCTAATTTTATCATGTAGAGAAAGAATATGCTCTCCTAGAATGCTCACATAAACATTCGTGTAATTGTTTTGTGGTATTAAAGTTTTAGCATGGATTAGATATCCTATTCCCAATAAATGGCTAATTTTATCATGTAGAGAAATAATATTCTCTCCTAGAAGGCTCACATAAACATTCGTGTAATTGTTTTGTCGTATTAAAGTTTTAACATGCTTAGAAGTAATAAGAGCAGTGTCATTATCATCAAATAACTCTGCAAATGCAATAAAATATACAGTCCTATTATCTTTTTCAATTTGAAAAGATTGTTGAGGAGGTAGGAGAGATTTAGTAATTGTACCATCATATAGTTTATAATCTTGTTCTAATGTAGAAATTTAGTTATAAACATATTTCGTCATAAACCATGGTACAAAAGCAATGACTTTATTTTCTTTAGAAAGATAATTATAAAAATCTTCTTGGAAGAATGTTTGTTGATTATTATCAAAATTTTTGAAAAACCATTTTCTAAATGATTCCCATTTGGGCTGGAAAAATTCATTTGAAATTTTCTTTCTTACCGGTGACCCCAGTCTAAAATCAATAAGTTCTGATATATCCATGTAAACCATTTGGAAAGTCCATTTCAGACAAAGTAGGGTCCATATCAGGAGTAACTATATGATTTTCAATCTTGATATTATCAACTCTATTTCCTTCTTTCATATAAGAAGTGGATACTCTAGAATTATCTTCTTCTCTAATCTGAGAAGTAGATGCTCTAGAAGGCATATCAATAATATAATCAACAGTAGATATATAAGATGAGTTAGATCTAAGTATTCTTGAAGGAAAACCTATATTATCAACATAACTCATTAATAAATTTTGGTCAGTGAATTTGATTCTCATTGTCCCATCAGGAATTTGCTCAATAACAGAAATATCAGGATTTATATTATTTTTGGGTGGGACTGCCTCTTCGATCACACAAGTTTTAGGAAAATCAATTTCATCCCATTTAATAGGCCTTCTAGTTATAACTTTAGACTTACTAAAATTTGTTTCTATCAAAATTGTTTCATTTTTAAAATCTATAATTTTACACATAGGATTTAAAGTATATAATGGCTTATAGTAAATTCTATAACAAATACATATAACCTCTGTACCAGGAAAATAATCATAATCATGCAATTTTATACTTATTATTAAAGTATTTAGCAAATTCTCATCATTTAAAGAAATTTGCAAATTAGGATAGGCATTAAAATAAACAGGGCCATAGGCCAAACTGGTTTGAACTGTCCCTATAAGGGATTTTTCCAATTCTGATTTCTGCCATCCCTTAGAGCTGCTATAAAGCTCTCTAGTAAGCTTCTTAGGGTGAGGGGCTTAAAAGAAACTTGAACCAAACCAATATGCATAAATCTATAATTTTTTCTATAATGGGCAAAATCACTTTCACACAATAACCTAAAAGTCCAATGATCTGAATCTACCGTAATAGTTTCTTCTGTGGTTTTAACAATTTGTTTAAATCTCATTTTTTCAAAAGTACCCATTTGGTATATAACCTTGGACTGAATTTTAGGAATAGTCCATTTATTAAGAAGAACTAATTGTTGAGGCATATCATATTCCTCTTTTTACTATTTTTAACAGTAGTATGTTTTTTAATAATGTTCATATTAACAAATTGTGTCGAACTAACACCACCTATCCCTATCATCGCCATAGCAAGGGATTGCAATGCCAAAGATAAGATTAAAAGGCTTGACCTAGAGGATAATATTAAGGATTCTTTATATAAAATCCTCCTCAATTCTTCTTTGGAAAATTCATGCCCTAACAATAGTGACGGAGAGGAATCCTCTACAAGTGAAGACCTAAAAGTTATTCATGAAGAAGACTGCATGTCCTCATCTAAGGAAGAATGTACGTCTTGCCAGATTGGCCAACCTTGTGATAATAAAGATAAGGACTAATTCTATCAGTTGTATTCTCAGCTCAAGGACTTAAATATCAATGTTATCAGTAATGATAATTTGGTAGAGATGCTCAGGATGATTGATGATCCAACGTTAAGGTCCCAAATTATTGACAAAATTGGTAACACCAACATCTCTACTAGAAATACTAGAATTTCTAAAGAAAATCCCGCTCATAATAATGCTTATACCATGGCAGAAGTAAAGAGACAGCTAAAACTAAGGTCTCAAAGGGATCATATTCCCACTACAATTCAAGACTTGGTTGAGGAGATTAATAATCTCAAAAAAGAAATCTCTTCTCTCAAAAATCATAATATGATTCTTGATGAGAGAATTACTTGTATAGAAAATAAAGACAATAATCATCATAGGAAACAAGTTATGGTTGAGGGTAATCTTCCTGATATTCTTGAAGGTAATCTTATAGATATCCCTAATGAGCTTATAGATAATAAGAATTTATTTTTAGAAACTATCGATCTAATTACAACCCATAAACCTTTGGCAAAAAAAATCTTTTTATTGATTATAACTTAAAAAAAAGATTTTGTTGCTCTTATTGATAGTGGATCTGATTTAATTGTATTCAAGAAGGATTAATTTAGTCAAGATATTTTTAGAAGACTACACATAATCTTCAAAATGCTAGCGGTCATAAAATGGATATTGATTATAAAATTCCTAAAGCATATATATATGTACAAATAATATATGTATGCCTGAAAGTTTAGTTTTAATAAAAAACATTTCTAACGAAATAATTTTAGGAATGCCATTTTTCTGGCATATTTATCCCATAATTCTCTGGGATGAGACTGGAATAACTGGTACTTTTGAAGGAACAAAAATAAGAATAGATTTAATATCTCAACCATGTTCAAAATTCGTTAATGAAGTTAGAGTTATGATTTGTTTAAAAAATAAACAAATTGATTTTCTTAAAAATGAGATTTGTAGTCTTACCATAAAACAAATTTTACAAAATCCTAAAATCCAAGGAAAGATTGAGATATTAAAGAATCAATTCTCCCTACAAATATGTGGAGATCACCCAAATGTGTTTTGGGAAAGGAAAAAACATGTGGTAAGTCTTCCTTATGAGGAAGAATTTTCTGAAGATAATATTTTCACTAAGGCAAGACCTTGCCAAATGAATTTAGAATATTTGGATTTATGTAAACGAGAGATTGATACTCTTCTTCAAAAGGGATTAATAAGGCCCTCAAAATCTTCATGGTCTTGTACTGCTTTCTAAGTTAATAAACAAGTAGAGCAAGAAACGGGGGTACCCAGACTTGTCATAAATTATAAACCCTTCAATAAAGTTTTAAAATGGATTAGATATCCTATTTCAAATAAAAGAGATTTATTAGATAGACTTCATGAAGCTGTCGTATTTTCAAAATTTGATTTAAAATCAGGATATTGGCAAATTCAAATTTCAGAAGAAGATAAATATAAAACAACCTTTAACGTCCCAATGGTACAATATGAATGGAATGTTATGCCTTTTGGGTTAAAAAATGCCCCATCTGAATTTCAAAATATTATGAACGATATATTTAACCTTTTTAGCAATTTTATCATTGTATATATAGATGATATTTTAATATTTTCAAAAACCTTAGAAATACATTTTAAACATCTTGATCTATTTAAGAAAATTATTATTCAAAATGGTTTGGTTATATCTATACCAAAACTGCATATTTTCCAAACCAATGTTAGATTCTTAGGTCATAATATTGAAAAAGGAAAAATTATTCCTATTCAAAGAAGTATTGAGTTTGTCTCTAAATTTTCTGACGTTATTACGTATAAAACCCAGCTCCAACGATTCGTGGGAAGCTTAAATTATATTTCTCCTTTTATAAAGGATCTAGCTAAAGACACGGCTATATTATATGATAGACTCAAAAAAGAAAGTCCTAAAGCTTGGACTGATAATCATACTAAAGCAGTCAAGCACATTAAGACAAAGGTTAATAACCTAATATTTTTCACTTCGGCAAATCCGAATTGGCAAAAGATAGCGGAGACAGATGCCTCTGATATTGGCTATGGGGAAATTTTAAAACAAATTTCTCCTGCTGAAAGGCAAGAATACCTGATACAGTTCTATTATGGGAAATGGAATAATTGTCAGAAAAATTATGCTCTTGTAGCTAAAGAAATTTTGGCTATAGTCTAAAGTGTGTTAAAATTCCAAGAGGACTTATATAATCAAAACTTTATCATAAAAACTTATTGCCAAACAACTAAATTTATCTTTAATAAAGATGTAAAACTGATGTTTCTAAACAAATGTTTGCAAGATGACAAGCCTTATTAGCACCATTCGATTTTGAAATACATTATAAAAAGGGAACAAATAATAGTCTTCCCGATTTTCTTACTAGGGAATATTTGAGTTAATAATTCTTTATTTCCTAAATATAGGATAATTCGGCCATCTGGAAGTTCTTCCTCTATTAGAGGAAGAGGAAGGGGAAAGGTACCCATGAGCAGAAACAATATTTTGGCTCAGTTAGGAAACTAGAGACTAATAGCCTCAAACATTGCAAGAACTTCTACAGGTATATCGGGAATTAATACCGAACACCCAATGTATAAAGAATTCATGGATTTTATACAATCAAGGCAACCTCAGAACAATGCACCACCGTTATATTCTGCAGTTGTCAATGACGAAGCATGTGAAAACATTGAGGTATATGATAAGAATGAGAAATATGAAGTAATACTTCTTGAGCCAAGGGATTTATAGTGGATAGATGAACCTTGGAAAATCATAACGACATATTTTGATACGGCATCATATGTTATTCCAACATACAAATACAGAATGCATTATGAGATTACACTCTTATCCATTGGGTATGTTGGATTCCAGCATTTTTACCCAGCAAATACTAAAAAAGTTTATAACTTTTCAAAAATTATTATAAGAAATATATTTACCCCAGAAGAATAGGGAATCAGCACAATGAAGGAATGGGAATACACCCATCCGAATAAAAAAATAAATGTTAAGTTTAATTACTGGAATT
This sequence comes from Solanum gracilifrons, assembly GCA_029582605.1. Taxonomy (NCBI): domain Eukaryota; kingdom Viridiplantae; phylum Streptophyta; class Magnoliopsida; order Solanales; family Solanaceae; genus Solanum; species Solanum gracilifrons. Next base: position 18,911 of record JAJOOH010012859.1, read on the forward strand.
ACATTGAGAGCTTTAATAAAGCTTTATTATATGAGAATGCTAATAAGAAGCATTTGTGGTTCATCAGAATACGTTCAAATGGTTTCAAACAATATATACCAAATTGATTTTGCTAGTGGTGGACTTTATATGGTCCGACTTTGAATATCCTCCCAGAGGATTACAAAAAATTATATGCTCAATGGGTTGATGTTTCGCCCAAGATAATAAAATTACAATAGGAGGACGTACATTTTAAAGGAATGCCCTTAATGTATTTTTTTATTATTATAGAATTTTCTATCCCATGGATAATGAAATGGACGATAGAAGTTCAAACAAATGAAGAAGGGTTACCTTACTTAAAAAGAAAATTCCATACAAATTTTTTGAGTAAATTACTCCAAAGTGATGCGGAGGAAAAACTTCATGGACGCGAGATTATAGACTCGATCAATGTGTCTATTGAGGCCATCAAACGTCAAACAAAAGTTATACATGATAAATATGATATCAGTCCCTTGAAACACATAACCAGAAAATTACAGGTGAAAAAAGGGTTATTTCCAATTCTGAACTTCTTGCTTCATATATGGACGAAGTGAAAAAAAATTTAATAAAAAATATGGGTATAGAATTTTCAGACAGTCTATCCATGACCACTACTAATGAAGAAGAAGACAACTGTCTAGCAGGAGAATCTCAAAGTGTTCATTGCACGGAGGAAATGGACATTGGAACGTTTAGAAGAATCTTCTAGCTCAGGCAAATCTAAAGGGAAGGAGATTGTGAAAGATTAGAGGACAAGACATCAACTTTTATAAAGTTAAAATTATTGTATGCTTTTTATAAATTTTGAATTATTGTATGCTTTTTATAAAGTTTGAATTATTGTAAATGTTCGTAAAGTAGAGGACCCCAATGTCAGTCTAATAATGTAACATGACGTAAGCACTAACGTCATGAATTTCAGATTTTCCTCTCGATCCTTTCTATAAAAGGGTCACTTGGGATATCTTCTAAATTAATAGATTGCCTTGGACTGGATGAAGATTCTTCCTGGGAAGAAATCTTCTTATTTATCAAAGTTCTTCTTCCCATTTGTATGTACGGGGAGTTTGATGAGGATCTGTATGGCGATCCTTGATAACTAAGATTGTGAATTAGCTATGGATCCGTATGACGGTCCTTGGGATAATCTTCCTGAGGTCCATTTTCCCCTTCCCCTACCTTTAGCATGAATCCATGGTGGATTCATGCTGCATACAAAACAATTTTTAATCATTCAGAGTAATAATCGGTTAGATTATCTCTGACTTCTTCTGAATAATCATGCATAGAGAAATCTTCTTCTATAATATCATCAATGTGTTTTTCAATAATAAGACCCTTCAGATCTCTAGGTAATATAATTACCTTCATAATAGTGATGACAGTTCTTTTATCAAAAAAGGCTTCGTAAAACATTTTATTGAAGGTATTCTCTGGATAAGAAATCCAGTAAGGAATTATTAACTCCTTTGCTGTATTGAATTTCAAAATCAAAAGGGGCTAATTGAGCTTGCCACCTCGCAAATATTAATTTTGAAGCATCATGCTTAAAATATTTATTAAACATATATTTGACGGATTGAGCATAAGTTTTTATTAAAAAATTTTGATTGTATAAATCATCCTAAAATATCACTACACATTTAACAATGGTTAACATTTCATGGGCAACAATAGCATGTTTTTTCTGGGCCTCACTCCATTTTCCAGAATGAAATCTGATTAGATATTCATTCCTATCATTGGGATTTATTTGTTTCAATATCCCACCATAACCAATATTAGACACATCTGTCTCAATAATTTTTTGCCAAGCAGGGTTAGCAAGAGCTAAGCAAGGTAGCGATTGAACCCGAAGTTTAATCCTTTACCAAAGTGGTATGACTATCAGTCAAGTGTGATTTATAATTCTTCTTCAGCTTGTCATATAAAGGAGCCAAATCTTGAGAAATATTTTTATAAAAAGGGGATATGTAATATAAACTTCCCAAGAACCTTTGCAATTGAGTTCTATCAATGATAACATCAGGAAATTTTGATGCAAAGTCAATAGCTCTTTGAATAGGGGTAACTTTCCCTTAACAAATATGATGTCCTCAAAATTGAACATCAATTTGGAATAGACTCATTTTTGATTTTGAGATGACCAAACCATTTTGTATAACATTTTAAAAAAAAATATCAAGATGCATAATATGCATTTCAAATGTTTTAGAAAATACTAAAATATCATCAATATAAACAATGATAAAATCCAAATAAGGATTAGGAATATCATTCATGATTTTCTGAAATTCAGATGGGGCATTTTTCAAACCAAATGGCATAACATTCCATTCATATTGTCCAAATGAAACATTAAAAGATGTTCTATAAGCATGCTCTTTAAATATTTGGATCTGCCAATATCCTGACTTTAAATCAAGTTTTGAAAATATATTGGCATCATATAATCTGGATAATAAATCTCTTTTGTTTGGAATAGGATACCTAATCCATTTTAAATACTTGTTTAAAGGTTTTATAATTAATAACCAGTCTAGGGACACCTCATTTTATTTGAGCAACATTATTAACATAAAAGGCAATGCATGACCAAGGGGATTTAGAAGGTTTAATCATACCCTTTTGCAAAATATTATCAATCTCATTTTTTCAAAATTCTACTAACGCAGCGTTCATTTGGCAGGGCCGAGATTTAGTAGGGATTTCATCTTCAGAAAAGTCTTCTTCATACGGAAGGGTTACAATGTGCTTTTTTCTATTCCAAAAAGCACTGGGGTGATCTACACAAAAATCAACAGCAATTTGTTAGAAAATTAATTTGTTTTTTTCCTTCACTTTAGCAGATTTGAGAGAGTCCAATATATTCATACTGAATAATTGTAATTGTAAAGAATCCATATGATTCTGCTTCATATTGATTAAAGCATTTATATCTTTGGTCACTGGATTTGTAACAAAAGAATAAGTTATTTCATTATCTTTATAAGTGGCAGAAAATCCTTTTGAGTCAATACCTGTAAAAGGATAAATAGCATTTATAAACGGGTTCCAAGTATGATTGGAGGATATAATTGATTCTTGACAAGAAAGAAGAATTGAGGAATGAAGACTTTATTCTGGCAAAGTTTTGCATTAGGCAATTCATACTTTATATCTAAAGCATGTCCTAATGCACACTTAACCATATGAGTAGTTTTTTGAAAATATTTTGTAGGCACTAAGCCTTCTTGAATACGGCTAACATCTGCACCACTATCAATCATGGCAATGTTAGTGATCGAAAAACTTTTATCAAGCAAAATAGTACATTTAACATACCATTTATGAGTAGTAATAATTTGCATCATTCCCAAAAACATATCCCTTTTGGGGTCAAAATTAATAGGTTCTTTTTCAATATGATTTTGAGAAATACCTTTAGTTTTGGAGAACCTGTCTTCAGAATTATGCATCTCAATCTGAGTATTTCTATGATCACAAATCAATTGATTTTGCTTAAGAGATTTAATCTCTCTTTTTAAATTCTCAATCTTAATCTCTAAATCATCGAAAGAAGAATCTTTTTCAGGAAAAGCATTGCTTTTTATAAGACGATTATCAACCTCCTTTAGAGAGTAAGCTGCGGAATTTTCAAAATCATTTAAATCATTCTTCTTGTTTTCAAAAGGTTTAGAAGAACTTGAACTAGCTTCGTTAGAAGTATCCAAATTAATGATTTTTTCTCGACACTTGTTATCAGTAGCTTCTTTTAAAAGTTCAATCACATTAACAGAAGTGATAGTGTTCATATTGAAGTCTTGAAATTGCGATTGCATTTTATAAATTTCATCATCTTCACAATTACAAGTATCACCTTTATAAGTGGTGCAAGGGTTAACACAATTTTTATCATTATCAGATAAATCAAGCAATTCAATATCAGAACCAGAATTAGATTCATAGTCGTCGTCAGAACCTGAGGTGTATAACAAGCCATAAATCTTCTCATAGGTCTCTCCATCCAATTCTAAAGTTTTCAACCTACAGTTAGGGTCTATATGACCAAGTTGCCCGCACTTGTAACATTTTACCTTAGAAAGATCTCTTCTCGACCTATCCTTGGTAAATCTATTAGATCTACGGGGATAAAGATCTCATATTTATGTTGAATAACTAACTTCTCTCGTATATAGACCATGAGCGATCTAAGCTTTATTAAAATATAAAGGAATTTTGTTATGGGTTCTCGAGTTGGTTCTGAGATTAAGGTACAGTCGGATCTAACACTACTTTTATTGACTTTATCTTAGTGGCTCCGTCTGGTCAGCCATAGTTCACAGCCTGATAAGGAGTTAAAAAAGGGCGCCTTATACCCAGTTAGAACTATCAGACACATGGGCTCAATAAGAAGTATGTATTAGATCCTTGATAGACCCTTTGCTCAGGTAAAATAACACCATGCAGTCTGATAAGCTATATAAAAATTCTTGTGTATTTCAATTCTTATGCCGTTCGAACTACCGCTAGCATTAAAGATGCTGAGTTGCTAGATCTGACTGGCAGATTACCGACAGTCGCCAGATTACAAGATCGGCGACTGTCGGTAATCCACCAGTCAGATCTAGCAACTCAACATCTTTAATGCTAGCGGTAGTTCGAACGGCATAAGAATTGAAATACACAAGAATTTTTATATAGCTTATCAGACTGCATGGTGTTATTTTACCTGAGCAAAGGGTCTATCAAGGATCTAATACATACTTCTTATTGAGCCCATGTGTCTGATAGTTCTAGCCGGGTATAAGGCGCCCTTTTTTACTCCTTATCAGGCTGTGAACCACGACTGACCAGATGGAGCCACTAAGGCAAAGCCAATAAGAGTAGTGCTAGATCCAACTGTACCTCAATCTCAGAACCAAGTCGAGAACCCATACCAAAATTCCTATATATTTTAATAAAGCTTAAATTGTTCATAGTCTATATAGGAGAGAAGTTAGTTATTCAACATAGATATGAGATCTTTAGCCGGACATAGTCCTGGCTAGGAGAGATAGAGCTAAAACAAGACAAAAAAAATACATTATAAATATTGTGGTCACCAAAGTCCAAGATGTGAAGAACTGACCGGATATTTATTTATGATCGGAACAGTGCTTACAAAGGGGCTTGCTTTACAAGGATTTACAACTATCTATGAGTGAGAGTGTTTATTTTTCTGATGCCTCTCTATTAAGAAAATGAAAGCTTTTATAGACAAAAAGAAAAATAGAAAGAATCTATGTATAGTAAAAAGGGTCCCACTATCGGGTTCCCTAAACAGTGTATTTACTGTTAATGAACAGTGTATCTACTGTTGAGTGGGCTCAAGCTTTTATGGTGCCATCTTTGTTATGCCTTTTCTTTGCCATGTTTCTTACCCATGGCCTTCATTTGTTGCAAAAATTTTTTTGCATCTTGTAGTTCGGTTGTAGACAATATATTGTCTATTTCAGCCTGCTGTGACTCTTCTGCGACATCATCGTTGCTTGTTTCACTCCGCATCGAAGTGTCTGATTTATTGATCTGGGTTATGGTTTGAAGTAAATTTCTCTTTACTTCTCCTAAATAATCATTGATCGTGGTTTCTTTATCTCCGTTTTGAAAGGAGATCCTTCTAGCAATATGCCTTACTGAGTTATCATCAACAATCCCTTTTTAAGGAATTTTATTATATTCTTTTATTCTTTCACTGATGATATCCAAAAGCTCTTCACCAATTAATTGTTTTGTTTTAGGATCTTGTTTCATTAGTTTGTCCCAAAAGTTTTTGTAATAAGTCCTGTATAGGCAATAAATATTTTCTTCAGTGGAACCTACTTCAGGAGTCCATTTATGAATCCATGGTATTGAAAATTCAATAAAGAAATAGATTTGAAATGTTACAAGTGCGGGAAACTTGGTCATATAGCTCCTAATTGTAGGTTGAATAAGTTGAAAACTTTAGAATTGGATGGAGAGACCTATGAGAAGATTTATGGCTTGTTATACACCTCAGGTTCTTACAGCGACTATGAATCTGATTCTGGTTCTGATATTGAACTGTTTGATTTATCTAATAATGATAAAAATTGTGTTAGGCCTTGCACCACTTGTAAAGGTGATACTTGTAATTGTGAAGATGATGAAATTTATAAACTTCAATCGCAATTTCAAGATTTCAGTATGAACACTATCACTTTTGATAATGTGATTGAACTTTTAAAAAAAGTTACTGATATCAATCTTCGAGAAAAAATCATTAATCTGGGTACTTCTAACGAAGCTAGCTCAAGTTCGGTGGCCTATGGTCCCGTATATTTTAATTTGATGCATTGACATTAAATGTTAAAACTCATGGTTACAATTATGTGCCTGACTCAGAACTCATTAGTTTATCTTATAGAATTTATTTCAAATTATTATCTACTCTAAATCCTAAATGTAAATTATATGATACTTTTGATAAGGATATTCCTTTTATCTCCGAAATGGAGTTTGACCTTAATTGTTCTTAATGATTCCACACCAACTTGATTTTAGCTCAGGTTCTCTGGCAAGAAAACATATTCAAAAAGAATTTTTTGATGAAAAATGGAATCGGTTTAAAACTTGGTTTTTTGATTCTTATAATAAAGAAGATATGAATAATATTCCTCAAGAGTTTTTTGAAACTTTTGCTTTACATAATCAAAATATGTATTTTGTTCCATGGTTTATAACCACCTATTTACCTTTGTATATTAATGTTATTGAAAGGACTTATAAAGATGGTAGTGGTAATCTTACAAAAGCCATCTACCCCAGTCATCTTTTGTTTTGCCAAATAATACAAGTATTACTTTCTCGGCATTTCAAAAATTCATTGAAGAAGATATTGCTTCTATCAGTATTGCTGAAATTAATAAGCTTATTACTCAAAATAATTATTTGCGTTTATATGTTAAAGTTTTGGGTGAGCCTATTAGTTCTCTTGATAAAAAGCTTGATGAATTAACTATTTTAATCAAGGGTATAAAGACTGATATAGCTAAGACAAATGTTGCTTCTACTTCTGAAAGCAAAGCCGAGGTCATTCCTACTCATGTTCAAAGACCTCCTGAAATTCAAGATTTTAAATTTAGATCATTAAATGATTTGGAAGAACTTTTTGATAAAAATATTTCTAATATATATTTTAAAGAACTTATTGATAAAAAGCTTTCTGATTTAAAATTTAAGCTAATTGATTTATCGCAAGATTTTGCAGATAAAATGGAAACTATGGGTGATTATAAAGATCAGGTTTCCTCGGAGTTTAATAAGCTCAGGGGTTATCCCAGGAAAAATAATGGTTATGCTACTAAACCAAGCATGAATACTTTTTATTATCCAATCTTGATAAGCTCAGGAAGTGCAAAACTTCAGCACTTCTCCGATTCAGGTTATAGCCTAAATGAGAATGTTTATAACTTCTCAAAAATCATTATTAAACAAATTATATATGTTGAAGACTGGGGTATTTCTACCATGAAAGAGAGGCAGATAAGCCTCAACAATACTCGAATGAATTTTACGTATTGGGATTATATCCAAGCATTTGATAAAATGCTTTATTATAATAATGACAGACATAAACACACTTGGTTTATAAAGGTGTTCGCATTAATATTTGCAGAACCAATCCCAAATTTGTTTATAAATTGGTGGTCATACCACGGTCCTACAGTTCAAATTTTACCAAAACAGTTCCTCAAGTTATACAAGGAGTGGACCAAAGTGTCACCAGACCTAAACATATTTTATCATGCAGATCATATCTGTTGGTTAGAAAAAATAGATCAAATCTATTTCTTTATTGAGTTTTCAATACCGTGGATTCATAAATAAACTCCTGAAGTAGGTTTCACGGAAAAAAATATTCCTTGCGTATACAGGACTTATTACAACAACTTTTGACAAACTAATGAAACAAGATCCTAAAACAAAAAAATTAATTGGTCAAGATCTTCTGGATGTCATCAACGAAGGAATAAAAGAATATAATAAAATTCCTCAAAAAGGGATTGTTGATGATAACTCAGTAAGGCATACTGCCAGAAGGATTTCATTTCAAGACGGAGATAAAGAAAGCATGATCAATGATTATTTAGAAGAAGTAAAGAGAAATTTACTTCGAACCATAACTCATATCGATAAATCAGACACTTTGATGTGCAGTGAAACAAGAAACGATGATGATGATCAATGATTATTTAGAAGAAGTAAAGAGAAATTTACTTCGAACCATAACTCATATCGATAAATCAGACACTTTGATGTGCAGTGAAACAAGCAACGATGATATCGTGGAAGAGTCACAGCAGGATGAAACATACAATATATTGTCTACAACTGAACTACAAGATGCAGAATAATTTTTGCAACAAATGAAGGCCATGGATAGGAAACATGGCAAAGAAAAGGCATACCGAAGATGGCATCGTAAAAGCTTAAGCCCACTCAACAGTAGATACACTGTTACCTTGAGCCCACTCAACAGTACATACACTGTATATTAACAGTAGATACACTATTTAGGGACCCCGATAGTGGGACCCCTTTTACTGTACATAGATTCTTTCTGTTTTTATTTTTGTCTATTAAAGCTTTCATGTTCTTAACAAAGAGGCATCAGAAAAATAATCACTCTCTCTCATAGAAAGTTGTAAATCTTTTTAAAGCAAGCCCCTTTGTAAGCACTGTTTCGATCATAAATAAATAGTTCTTCACATCTTGTACTTTGGTGACCACAATCTTTATAAGGTATTTTTATTTTTTTGTCTTCTTTTACCTCTGTCTCTCATAGCCAGGACTCTGTCTGGCTAAAGATCTCATATCTATGTTGAATAACTAACTTATCTCCTATATAGACTATGAACGATCTAAGCTTTATTAAAATATAAAGGAATTTTGTTCTGGGTTCTCGACTTAGTTGTAAGATCAAGGTACAGTCGAATCTAGCACTACTCTTATTGGCTTTGCCTTAGTGGCTCCGTCTGGTCAGCCATGGTTCACATGGGCTTAATAAGAAATATGTATTAGATCCTTGACAGACCCTTTGCTGAGGTAAAATATCACCATGCAGTCCGATAAGCTATATAAAAATTCTTGCGTATTTCAATTATTATGCAGTGTGGACTACTGCTAGCTTAAGGATGTTGAGTTTCTAGATCTGATTGGAGGATTACCGCCAGTCGCCGATTGATGTCTACTGTGAATCACAATTTTAATAGACATTCTTTATCAAGTCGTAGACTTTTGCCTGCTATTGATCATATCTCCCCTATTTTGAACCTATTTATGGTCCAGCTCGAGATCGTGCTACTTCTTTACATACCATTGCAACTGAAAGCAACTCTTTGGTAGAAAAGGTAAAGATCGACCCTCGAACTAATATAGTTCAACTAAATCATGATACTTTAGTATTTTCTAAAACATTTTATTATTATTATTATTATTCTATGTCTGAAGCGTTTATCTCAACCGTCTTCTCCCAATTTGGGTTGGCCAAAGTAAGACGATTAGTCGTAATTCCGTCTAGTCAACCGTGGTTCACTGCCCAATAAGGAGTTGAAAAAAGGGCTCCTTATGCCCGGTTAGAAATATCAGACACATGGGCTCAATAAGAAGTATGTATTAGATCCTTGACAGAGCCTTTGTTAAGGTAAAATAATACCATGCAGTCCAAAAAGCTATAAAAAAATTCTTGTGTATTTCAATTCCTATGCAAGTGGACTACCACTAGCTTAAGGATGCTGAATTGCTAGATCTCTGACTGGGCGGACTACTGCCAGGTCGCTAATCTTGTAAATCTAGTATTAGAGCCTAGAACTTTCATAGTATATATGAGATGGAGGTGAACTATTCAACATAGATATGATCTTTGTCTCATGGATCTAGGAGAAACTTGTACTAAAAGTACCAGACTTGAAGAGGTCGATATACCTCAAAACCTTGATTTGTTAAACAAATGGACTATTCCTAAAGTCCCGATCAAAACTATTTATGACATTGGTTCGTTTGATAAACTATCTTCTAAACAATTCATTAAAACTACTAAGCAATCTTTAGCTTTAAATTCATCTGAAGAGACTATTCGTTTGCTAAATGAGCATGATATTAATTTATATAAAAAATCAGTACAACTACCAGCATATTGGTATGGTGCAAATTGCTTTTACGCCTTTAACTCTTAAAGAGTTACCTGAAACCTTTTTGGCGGCTCTAAGAGACGCTAGAAATCTTAAGTTGAGACAGTCTTTAATGGGTTCAATTGTATCCACGGTGGCCTGTGGTCACATATATTTTAATACTCAACCAAATTTGCAATTATCTTTATCTAATGTTAATATACTTGATTCCTTAACATTAAATGTTAAAACGCATGATTATAACTATGTGCCTGGTTCAGAACTCATTTGTTTATCTTATAGAATTTATTTCAACATGTTATCTACTCTAAATCCTAGATGTAAATTATACGATACATCTGATCAAACTATTTTGGTGGAAACCAATTTTGCAAGGTCCAAGGTCACCACTATGAGACCTATTAAGTGGGAAGAAATTAATTTCCCAACTACATGGACTCTAAATTCGGTTATATCCCCTAATCAGTTAACAGATGTGGTTGCTAATTCTGATTTCTCTTATATATCGCAAAATCCCTATAGGAGGATTTGTATTCAGTTTTCTGAAAATAGTTATGTGCCTCATAGGCAGTCCTTTTCTAATAACATGTTGATGTCTTCTGTGAATCACAATTATAATTGATAGTCTTTATTTAGTCATAGACTGTTGCCTGTTATTCGTCATATTTCCCATGTTGAACCTATTTATGGTCCAGCTCGAGATCGTGCTGCTTCTTTACATACTATTGCATCTGATAGCAACTCTGTGGTAGAGAAGGTAAAGATAGACCCTAGAACTAATATAGTTCAGGTGAATGATGATATTTTTGATAAGGATATTCCTTCTGTCTCCGAAATGGAGTTTGACCACAATGATTCTTAATGATTCCTCACAAACTTGATTTTAGCCCAGGTTCTCTTGCAAGAAAACATATTCAAAAAGAATATTTTGAGGAAAAAAGGAATCGGTTTAAAACTTCGTTCTTTGATTCTTATAGTAAAAAAGATCTGAATAATATCTCTCAAGAGTTTTATGAAACTTGTGATTTACCTAATCAAATTATGTATTTTGATCCTTCGTTTATAACCACCTATTTACCTTTGTATATTAATGTTATTGAAAGAACTTATACATATGGTAGTGGTAATCTTACAAAAGCAATCTACCCTCCTCAATCATCTTTTGTTTTGCCAAATAATACAGTTATTACTTTTTCGGCATTTCAAAAATTCATTGAAGAAGATATTGCTTCTTTCAGTATTGCTGAAATTAATAAACTTATTACTCAAAATAATTATTTGAGTTTATACGTTAAAGTTTTAGGTGAGCATATCAGCTCTCTTGATAAAAAAACTTGATGATTTAACTATTTTAATAAATGATATAAAGGTTGATATAGATAAGACGAATCTTGCTTCTACTTTTGAAAGCAAGGCCGAGGTCGTTCTTTCTCATGTTCAAAGACCTCCTGAAATTCAAGATTTTAAATTTGGATCTTTAACTGATTTGGAAGAACTTCTTGATTAAAAGTTTTCTGATTTAGATTTTAAAGAGCTTATTGATAAAAAGCTTTCTGGTTTAAAATTCAAGCCTATTGATTTATCACAAGATTTTGCTGATAAAATGGAAACTACAGGTGATTATAAAAATCAGGTATCTTCGGAGTTTAATAAACTCAGGGGTTATCCCAGAAAAAATAGTGGTTATGCTACCAAACCAAGCATGAATACTTATTGTTATCCCCGTCCTACTCCTCAAGATGTTTTAATTAAAGAAAGAGACTGGAATCAGACTAATACGTCTTGTAGTGGTTTCGAAATTTATGAATGGAATCTTGATGGTCTGACTGATAGACAGTTAACTATTCTTGTTCATAGAATGCTTACGTACGCAACTATTTGTAAAAGTATTAATTGTTTCAGGTTTTACTGGCCAGCTTCGAGGTTGGTGGGATAACTAGCTGAATATGGAAGAGAAAGCTTCCATTATAAATGAGATACCTACTGATGATGGTTTTGATAATTTGGGTATGGCTCTAGTTAGGAATAGAGAAAATGCTATTTATACCCTTGTCCTCACCATTTTAGAACATTTTAATGGTAGATTTACCAATCAGCATGAGACTGTCTGTACTCTGCTTAACGGTCTTTGATGTCAGACCCTAGGGAATTTTATATGGTACAAAGACACTTTCCTTAGTAGGGTTATGGAATTACCTGAAAATAAATTTGAGCATTGGAAAGCTATATTTATAGATGTCCTTCCCCCTCTATTCGTTGAAAGAGTTCGGAAGACTCTAGGAGGTAGTCATGGTGAAATCCCTTATAAGGATTATACTTATGGAAAGTTTATAGGAACTTGCACACAAGAAGGTTTGAACTTGTGCAACAAACTGTAGATGTTTAGACAGCTTAAGATGGATAAGCTTAAAGAGAAATCTCAATTGGGAGACTTCTGTGCCCAGTTCGGTCTACCCGATCCTTCTGCTAAAAGCAACAATAAGAGCAGGTATTATAAGTCCTCTAGAGCCGAAGGTTCCCATAAGAAAAGGAGATCTAGACGAAGGTCCAAGGAAGAACGTGAAGCTAGAAAGAGCTCCCGTAAATCTCATAGATTTACCAAAGATAGATCGGGAAGAGACCTTTCTAAGGTAAAATGTTAAAAGTGTGGACAACTGGGTCATATTTCCCCTAATTGCAAGTTGAATAAATTGAAAACTTTGGAACTTGATGGAGAAACCTATGAGAAGATTTATGGCTTGTTATACACCTTAGGTTTGGACGATGATTACGAATTCGATTCAGGTTCTGATATTGAACTGCTTGATTTATCTGATAACGATAAAAATTGTGATAGCCCTTGCACTACCTGCCAAGGTAATACTTGCAACTGTGAAGATGATGAAATTTATAAACTTTAATCGCAATTTCAAGATTTCAATATGAACACAATCACTTCTGATAATGTGATTGAACTTTTAAAGGAAGTTACTGATAGCAAGCTTCGTGAAAAAATCATTAAACTGGCTACTTCTAACAAAGCTAGTTCAAGTTCTTGTAAAACTTTTGAAAACAAGAACAATGAGTTAAATGATTTTGAATATACCGCAACTTACTCTTTAAAATAGGTTGATGATCGTCTTATAAAAAGAAATGCTTTTCCTGCAAAAGATTCTTCTTTCGATGATTTAAAGATTGAAATTGAGAATTTAAAAAGAGAGATTAAATCTCTTAAGCAAAATCAATTGATTTGTGATCATATAATTACTCAGATTAAGATGCATAATTCTGAAGACAGGTTCTCCAAAAATAAAGGTATTTCTGAAAATCATATTGAAAAGGAACCTATTAATATTGACCCTAAGCAAGATATGTTTTTGGGAATGATGCAAATTATTACTGGTCATAAATGGTATGTTAAATATACTATTTTGATTGATAACCGTTTTTCGATTACTAACATTGCCATGATTGATAGTGGTGCAGATGTTAGCTGTATTCAGGAAGGCTTAGTGCCTACAAAATATTTTCAAAAAACTACTCATTTGGTTAAGTCTGCATCAGGACATGCTTTAGATAAACAATATAAATTGCCTAATGCAAACATTTGTCAGAAGAAAGTCTGCATTCCTCATTACTTCTTTTTAGTGAAAAATCAATTATATCCTCCAATCATACTTGGAACCCCGTTTATAAATGCTATTTATCCTTTTACAGGTATTGACTCAAAAGGAGTTTCGGCCACTTATAAAGATAATGATATAACTTATTCTTTTGTTACAGATCAAGTGACCAAAGATATTAATACTTTAATCAATATGAAGCAGAATCATATGGATTCTTAACAATTAGAATTGTTCAGTATGAATATATTCGATTTTCTGAAATCTGCTAAGGTGAAAGAAAAAATTAAATTGATTTCCGAGCAAATGGCCGTTGATATTTGTGCAGAAACCCCAGTGCTTTTTGGAATAGAAAAAAGCATATTGTAACTCTTCCGTATGAGGAAGGCTTTTCTGAGGATGATATCCCTACTAAGTCTCGGCAATGCCAAATGAATGCTGAGTTACTAGCATTTTGCAAAAAATGAGATTGATATTCTTTTACAAAAGGGTTTGATTAAACCTTCTAAATCCCCTGGGTCTTGCACAATCTTTTATGTTAGTAATTCTACGGAAAGGGAACGTGGTGTCCTTAGACTAGCTATTAATTATAAACCTTTAAACAAATATTTAAAATGGATTAGGAATCCAATTCCAAAACAAAGAGATTTATTATCCAGATTATATGATGCCAATATATTTTCAAAATTTGATTTAAAATTAGGTTTTTGGCAAATCTAGATATTTAAAGAGCATGCTTATAGAACTACTTTTAATGTTCCATTTGGACAATATGAATGGAATGTTATGCCTTTTGGTTTAAAAAATTCCCCATCAGAATTCAGGAAATCATGAATTATATTTTTAATCCATATATGGATTTTATTATTGTTTATATTGATGATATTTTAGTTTTTTTTAAAACATTTGAAATGCATATTAGGCATCTTGATATTTTTAAGAAAATTGTGACAAAATGGTTTGGCTATCTCAAAACCAAAAATGAGTTTCTTCCAAACAGATGTTCGATTTCTAGGACATCATATTTGTCAAGGGAAAGTCACCCCTATTCAAAGAGCTCTTCACTTTGCATCGAAATTTCCTGATGTTATCACTGGTAGGACTCAATTGCAAAGCTTTTTGGGAAGTTTAAATTACATATCCCCTTTCTATAAAAATCTTTCTCGAGATTTGGCCTCTTTATATGACAGGCCGAAGAAGAATTATAAATATCCCTGGACTGATAGTCATACCACTTTGGCAAAGGATATTAAACTTCGAGTTCAATCTTTACCTTGCTTAGCCCTTTCAACCCTGCTTGGCAATTTTTTTTGAGACAGATGCGTCTAATGTTGGTTATGGTGGGATTTTAAAGTAAATTAATCCTAATGATAAAAGTGAATATCTAATCAGATTTCATTCTGAAAAATTGAATGAATCCCAGAAAAAATATGCTTCTGTGGCCCATGAAATGTTAACTATTCTTAAATGTGTATTAAAGTTTCAAGATGATTTATGCAATCAAAAGTTTTTCTTTAAATTTAATTATCTCATTTGCTAATTTTGTTTTTTGTTCTTTTTCTCTTTGTTTAATTTCGTACATTTCTTTTAATATGGATAATGAGAAACATAGAAAGAAACATACTAGTAAAAAGTTAAGAAAAATAAGAAGAAAATTAAACAAATTATATCCGGAATATAAAAAACTCAATATCACAAAAACT
>JAJOOH010012860.1:0-25165 GCA_029582605.1 Solanum gracilifrons
TTAATCAATTATGAATATGATAGGAAGGAATAATTGAAAATAAAAACCTGCATAACAACGAACATGACTACATACATGCATGATGAAATGATAAAAAACTATGAAACTTTAATCTTATATATATTTAAAGATATAGAAATAATCAAATTAAGAAGAATAATATGGGAGAAAATATTTAAATATAACGAATTAGAAGATATACTAAATCAACAATGTTATGAGATAGACCTAGACGATCAATACTTAGATAACGAAAGAATTGAATGGTATGATTTAGAAATAAATTCAGATTAAAATGAACTACGAATATTTACAATATTGGATAGAATCTACGGAAGATATAAAACTATTAGGACAATTAATGGACGAAAATTTATATATGTACCAAAGAACCCAAGATATGTTATATCTAGAATATATCATAAATAATATTAATGAAATATTCAGATTAAAACAACAATCGGAAGAATATTACAATAAAAATTATTACATTTTACCATGAATTAAGCAAAATTAAGACACTTAGCAAAAGAATATTATAATAAAATAAATTACTTACCTACTACACTACCTACCACACTACCACTTCCATGAATTCCTCAACTACCAATTCCGCACCGAAAAATGGTATTTCTGATAGTTGTTTTTTCTTTGGATTTCTAGGTAATTTACAATCTCTGGCTATATGTCCTAATTTTCCATAATTATAACAAGTACATTCCGTTAGTTTAGCGAATAACTGGAGATCTTTGAGGATTTTCAAAAAAATTCTCCAATGATTCTAATCCTCCTTCTCATTCCGAGAATAAATGAGGATATCATCAATGAAGACAATAACAAATAAGTCCAAATACTATTTGAAGAATCTGTTCATCAAGTCCATTAAAGTTGCAGGAGCATTGGTTAGTGAAAACGACATAACTACAAATTCATAATGACCATACCAAGTTCTGAAGGCTGTCTTCGGAATGTCATCCTCGGACTCTAAGCTGATGATAACCGGATCTGAGGCCTATCTTAGAAAAGCAACTAGCACCCTGAAGTTGGTCGAACAAGTCATTAATCTTGGGTATGAAGTACTTATTCTTGATGGTGACTTTATTCAACTGACGATAGCCAATGCACATCCTGAGCGAACCATCTTTATTTTTACGAACAATACTGGAGCACCCTTTGGGGAAATACTATGTCTGATGAATTCCTTATCTAGAAGGTCTTTTAACTCCTCTTTCAACTCTTTAAGCTCGGCTGGAGGCATTCTGTAAGAAGGAATTAAAATAGGATGGGTATTTTGAAGGAGATCTATTACGAAGTTGATTTCTCTTTTGGGAGGAACTATGGGAAGATCTTATGGAAACACTTTTGGAAACTCATTTACAATATGACCGACTCAAGAGTTGGGGTTTCGGAGATTGAATCCTTAACACGAACAAGAGGACAGATATACCCCTTGGAAATCATCTTTCTGGCCTTAATGTAATAAATGAATTGACCCATAGGCACTGATCTACTACCCTTCCATTCTAAGACTGGCTTGTTTGGAAACTGAAATCCAACGATCCTAGTTCTACAATCGACTGAGGCATAACAGGAAAGTAACAATTCCATGCTTAGAATTACATCAAAGTCTACCATTTTTAACTCTACAAGATATGCGGAGGTGACTTTCTGAGAGAACGTGATAGGGCAATTTCTGTATACCCGTCTAGCTATAACTGGGTCACCAGCTGGAGTAGAGAATGAGAAGGGTTCTGAAAGAGTTTCTGGATTGACACCGAAGTTTACTATTATATATGTAGTTATAAAGGAAAGAGCAGCCTTGGATCTAACAAAGCATAAACATCTAAATGAACGACTCGTAACGTACCAGTGACTGCTTTTGGAGAATCTTCCTGCTCATGGAGAGCCTGGAGAGCATACAACCTATTCTGGCGCTGACCGCCACCTGTAACAGATGAAGCACCCTGTTGAGTTGGGCGACCTGTAGCGACTGCTGGAGTGGTAGAGTGAGACATGTTATTATTATTACCTCCTTGCCCTTTTTTGTAAAAAGGACAATCTTTCAACCTATGGTCGACTGACCACACCCAAAGCACCCTTCCTTTCCTGCAAAGAACTCGCCCGAAAGGTTCTTAACAAACTTTGGACAAGTTGGGAAAGTCCTGTTACCTGAAACACTCCCTTGAGACTTAGAGCCTAAGGCCCTACCTTTCTGATCCTGTCAGAACTTGGGGGTTGGAGTACTAGCTGACAAAGGTTCTGGGGTTGTAAATCTATGTTGAAACTAAGAGAGATTTCCACCACCCAATTTTTGCTGAGAGTACTCATAGTTACCTGTCCTAGCCTTCTTGTTGTCCTTAGCCATTTTCTTAAGCTTGTCTCTCTCAACCTACTGAGCATGAGTCATAAGCCTATAGATATTCATATCTTCCAGTAACATAGCATTACGACACTCTGTTTTCACTAGGTCGGATACTACAAATAGAAACTTACTCATTTGTGCCCTCGAATCAGCAACCATATATGGAGCATATCTGGAGAGTTGGGTGAAATTAAGTCTGTACTCCTAGACTGACAGGTTACCTTGCCTAAAATTCATGAACTCCTGAGCTTTAGCCTCCCTCAACTCTCTTGGGAAGAACATGTCCAGAAAATCTCCAGTGAAACACTCCTAAGTGATAGGAACTACATATGTACCCGTGTTTTCTTTCCACCGAGTAAACCAAATGTGAGCTACATCCTTAAGCTGGTAGGATGCAAACTCTACCCTATCATTACGTGTCACTTCCATCACTCCAAAGATTTTCTTAACCTCATTAATGAAGTTATGTGGGTCCTTATAAACCCTTGACCCTAGAAATTTTCGCGAATTCATATAAACGAAGTCTCGAACCCTTGCTGTTGCTAATCCATTATTATCATTAGTATGAATTAGGGCCTGCCGGTTGTTCTGGTTGACCACACTCTGAGCCGAAAGTTGGATACTATGCGAAAACTCTGCATTTGAAACCTTATGGTCTGGAACTGGAGGAACTGCATTAGCGTTCCGTGCATTAGTGTTCCTTTCATAAGCTATACGATGAGGTATGATCTAAAAAAATAATGATGGATTAGAAGGGATCTCATACCCACACACAATAAGAATAGCAAGAAAGTGAAGTTTTTCCTAAAACACATCGTAGCTTCCCTCTCAATAGATGTGGTGCGCTTCACACCCTTGAAAGAGACTCTACTTATTGCAGCTTTTAAGACATCCTTGGACTCTTAAACCTGAGGCTCTTATACCAAGTTTGTCACACCCCGAGGCTACCCCCTAGACGTAAACACGGGACCTAGGATCAAGAATGACCCAAACTAACCCTGAGCTGGCATATCATGAGCAAACTAAACATATTTGTGAAAAGATAACTAATCTGGAAGCTTCATACATGAAATAACTAAATGATAGGGAATACCCAATACTGGTTTGAATATAATATTTTTTTAACAGTTCAATAAAAACTAAGAAATCAAACTCAATCTAAAGATGAATCTAATACTATATCTGGAAAAACCTCTAATTGACTAGAGCTGCTGTGACATGCCCCCAGCTAACTCTAGCAAAAACTAAAACTTAAATAAAAGACTGAAATGGAAAACATGTCTATTATCCTCAAAGTATGAGGACTCAACACTGATGTTGCTAAGTATGGATCGGGAATCGATCTACGCGTGATTTGGATGATGAATACCTCAACCTATATCATGAAAAGATGTAGCGCAGAGTGTGCGTTAGTACTTGGAATGTATTGAGCATGCATGATATAGATAAAAGTTGAACAAACATAAAACCTGAACAGAGCATACTGAAGAATGACATAATCTGAACATGATAGAAATGTTGTATTATACTGCAATGTTGAACTGAATACAATGACCAAGCACTAAACCCTTAATATAACATGCTGATTGAATATCAATGTATAAACTTAAGACTTGGTCAGATGCATTAATGTCTGACTGTGGGAGTTACTAATAACGGAAATAAAACCACTTGAGCTAAACGTTGTGTCCGATGTATACGCCCCATCGAGTGGACCCAATATACCCTGCGAGGGGTATAAAGGCATGACTGGCATGATCACTAAATATGATGCCCACAGAGGGGTATTACAAACCTACAGAGCATGTAGTTTCGGGACTATGAACGTAACTGTACCATAGTCTAACTTTGTATTAAGTCTACTCCTAATGGAAATGTGTACAATAAAACACAACTGAAATAAATTGAATAACTCAATATTCTAGCATGCTAATTGAGAATGCAACATTTAAGTACTGATAATGAAACATTCAAAATCTGAGGCATGTATGTCTGTTTATCTGACCTAGCTAGTTCAATTCTTGAACTAAACAAATCTACACAACTAAGGTTCTGAGTTTCATGCAAGGAACTAAGAAACAATGTTATGAAAGCATGATAATCTGATTTAGACCAATATAACAGGTAATTCACAACAATTATCTGAGGTTCTAGAAACCCTAAGGGGTCGTTTGGTTGGGAACAAGTTATCCCAGGATAAGTTATCCTAGGGTTAGTTATCCTGGGATAACTTATCCCACTATTTATATGGGATAACTTATCCCATCACTATGATATATATGGTGTGATAACTTATCCCAAACATGGCAACCAAAACAATATAATTTTTTTTTATTCCATCACTATTTCCTTGTCCCATCACTATTATTTTTAATCTCTCATACCAAACGAGCCCTAAGTTTAACAAGAGATAGAGAATCAAGAATCTGACTAAATTCTAGGGACCTAGTGGATGAAAGGAACCCACTACTGAAATCCCACATACCTAGTGATCAATTTTACAGAGAAATCTTTTGATTTTAGGGCCGGAACAGAAGAATACTTGCTGCGTTATATGAAGGGTTTGGTTGTTTCTTTTGTTATAAGTATCGATTGATTATGGAGAAATATCGATAAAGGAAAGATTTGATTAAGTTACTAGGCTTAAACTGATCAAAACTACATAGTTTCGGTGTCCAACACATAGGGGAAAAGACCTAAACGACCTTACTTAAAATCTGACGGAGCCGGACGATGGACACCACGACGGACCATCACTAGGACCACAGTCCGTCGTATGGGTCGTGGTTCCTGGGCCAGTGGCTACTAGTTTCTGGGTGGTCCTACCACGAGTACTACCACAAACCGTGAAGGTCACCGTGGTTCTACACTTGGGCTGGGGTCTAGTCGCTCAGGTCTACGGACCCTTCGACAGTCTGTCATCGAGATCACGGCCCATGGAGGGCTCTATGATCTAATTCCAGAGCTTGGGATGTTCTGCCTCACCCTCCATGAGCCTTTCCACGGCTCGTGTGATTGTCCATGGACCGTGAAGGATCCTATGGTCCACCATTTTTAGGAGAATGTGACCCACAGTGAGGGTGCCAGATCGTGGTTCCTTACACGGTTTGTGGACCCGTTCGTGGTTCACTGATTTTCTGCCTGAGTTAAGGTTTGAGGTGTTACAGAAGCTAAGGTTGCCAAAAGCTTGAGGAATATGCTTGATTCTATCTTGACAAATTTCTTGAACAATTTTTTCACTCACAACATATATGGGAGTATCTTCACATTCTTGGTGCTCCATTCACCTTGAACTTTATGAATCAACAAGTCTGAATCACCTGTAACAAAAAATTCTTGTATGTTCATATCGATAGAATTATGAGCCCAAGAACACAACCCTCAGACTCTGCCATGTTATTTATGCATAGGAATATGAACTTTGTTGAGATAGGATAATAGTCACTTCATTCTAAAAGTAGCACTGCTCCAGCACCGACTCTTTTGGAATTCGCAGCTCCATCAAAAATCATTCTCCACCCAAGATATTTTTATAAAATATCCTCTCCATTAAATAAAACCTCTTCATTAGGAAAATAAGTTTTAAGAGGCTTGTACTCTTCATCCACAGTGTTTTCAACGAGATGATCAGCTAGCGTTTGTCCCTTCAAGGCCTTTGGATTGACATTAACAATGTCGAATTCACATAGCAAAATTTGCCACTTTGCGAACTTCCCAGTAGCCATAGACTACTGAAGGATATACTTGAGCGGATCCATACTTCAGATGAGAAAAGTTGTATACGCACATAAGTAATTACTTAACTTTTGTGCAACCCAAGTCAAGGCACAATAAGTGCGCTCCAATAAAGTATACATAGCTTCATAAGGACCGATCTTCTTGCTCAAGTAATATAAAGCTTGCTTCTTCTTTCCAGTTTCATTATGTTATCCTAGCAAACATCCAAACGCATTGTCAGACACCAAAAAATACAACAATAATGGTCTTCCAGATTCTGGGGGTACTAAAACCGGTTGACTAGATAAATACTCTTTGATTTTTTCAAAAGCTTTTTGACAATCCTCCGTCCACTTGGTAGCAACATCTTTCCTCAACAACTTGAAGATTGGCTCACAAATTACAATTGATTGTACAATAAATCGACTAATGTAATTGAGATGACAAAGAAAAATCATTACATCGTTTTGATTATTTGGAGGAGGCAAGTCTTGAATAGCCTATATCATTGAAGGATCTAATTCTATCCCTTTTCTATTCGCAATGAAACCCAACAACTTTCCGGCAGGGACACCAAATGCACACTTTGTGGGATTCAATTTCAGATTATATCGCCTTAATGTGTCAAAGAACTTCTTCAAATATTTCATATGATTTGAGCTCTTCTGTGACTTGATAATGACATCCAGATACACTTTAATATCCTTATGGATCATGTCATAAAATATGGTAATCATAGCTCTCATATATGTTGCCCCTGCATTCTTGAGTCCAAAAGGCATTACCCGATAATAATAAACTCCCGAAGGTGTGATGAATGTTGTTTTCTATGTGTCTTCTTCATCCATTAGAATTTGATGATATCCTGCAGAGCAATCAACAAATGACTGCAACACATTCCTTGCGCAATTATCAATAAGTATGTGAATGTTTGGGGACAAAAATCATCCTTCGGGCTAGCTTTGTTAAGATCTCGATAATCTATACATACTTTGATTTTTCCATCTTTCTTTGGAACTGGTACTATGTTGGCCAACCGGGTGGGATACTTGGTGACTCGAATGAATTTGGCATCAAATTGCTTGGAAATTTCTTTCTTAACTTTCAAACTCAAATCAGGCTTGATCTTTCTCGGGTTTTGCTTTACTTGGGTGCAAGAGGGATCAATTGGCAACCTAGGTGAAACAATGTCAGTTTTTAGACCCCTAAAATCATCATAAGACCATGCAAACACACCTATATAATGTCTCAAAAGATCAATAAGTTCTTTTCTTTGGGACGGAGTCAAATGGACACTAACTCTTGTTTCCCTTACTAATTCTGAATCTCCCAAATTTATCATCTCAATTTCATCTAAATTTGGCTTTTCTTTATTCTCAAAATGTTCAAACTCCTTAGTCAACTCCTCAGGTTGCACATCTTCATGTTCTGCAAAATTTTGGTCACTGTTCGAGATTTGTTCGCTTGTTTCATTACATGTCGCATTATGAACATTCACAAATTTATTAATTTACTTTCTGAAAGAGAGAAAAATTAAAAATAAAATAAAATAAATAATTAAGAAGAAATTTTAAAATTCAAAGCAGAAAATGATAACTTAGATTTTGCATTTAAGATTTAAAAAGATGGAGGCAAAGCACATCAAGTTCAAAAACACGATTCAGGCTTCACGTTGAATCACGTTGTTTTGTTAATTCAAATACAATCATCTACCAATATTCCCGGTGAATCGACGATGGGTTACAAGTTCAATTATTCAAAGCATCTCAAGGAATAATGTTCCATATGGTCGGGGCCTCGGTGTAATCCTCCAAAATCATATTGCATTCAACTTCTTCAATAAACAAGTTTTTGAGTCCTCTCACGAGGCTATCTTCAAAAGTGGCATAGGTTGTGGTAAGGGAATGTACCTTTTCGTTCTAATATTAGTAGACGAGACTTCTTCAGGAGTAGGCTCGTATCCAAGACCAAAGGTGTATTTCTGACCAGGTAATTGAATTTATTTCACTATTCTATTCAATTTCGCTCCAAGACCTCGACCGGGTATAAAACCATTCTTCAACATTTCCCAAGCCACCATCATAAACACACATGTCAATGTTTCCTTTTCAGCTTGAGTAGCACACATAATTTCGATAATATGGAATACAGACCCATCTAACTCTTCCATACTTTCAATAAAAGGGATTGAATTTTCAGGATATATCATATTGTTACCTTTTCCATGAACAACAATTTCCTGATGGTTCCAAACAGATTTCAAAGTCTGGGGCATAGTAGAAGGGACCATAGCATCCATATGAATCTATGCCCTTCCAATTAATAAGTTGTAACCAGAGATATGTTCAACACTTGGAATTCCACAATGAACTCCACGGGCCCAATTTGCAATGGTAGATCAATTTCTCCAATGACTCCCCTTTGTGTACCATCATAACCTCTAATCCTTACATGAATTTCACAAATCTTTCCAATGTCAATTCCCAAAGCTCGAAGCGTAGTGAAAGAACATATGTTAACAGTTAAACCATTATCAATCAAAACTCTGGAAATAAACATATCCTTAAATCTGAAAGTAATATTAAATGCTTTGTTATGTCCCAAACCGTCAGGCAATAATTTATCTTCATGAAAGGTGACTTTGTTGGCTTCTAAAACATGTCCCACCACTGCAGAAAAATTCTTGCTAGTAGTCTCGGCCGGGACATAAGCTTCACTTAAAACCTTTACCAAAGCAATCCTATGAGTTGAAGAATTAATTAGTAAGGACATTAAAAAAAATTGAGCAGGATTTTTCTTCAGTTGTTCAACAATTGAATATTCCTTAGTTGGCATCTTCCTCCATAAATCCTCCTCTCCATCCTTTGTCAAATTTTTTTTTGATTGTTTTCCTTTTTTGTTCTTCTTTGTGCAACTGCTTCAGGGGCATAACAACGCCAAAATCTTGTAATCCCTACAGTAGCAGCTTATACAACCATCTTTCCTTTTCTTTCGTCCCGTGTATCAGTCGAGTAATCCCAAGAAACTTCTTTGGTTTAAAAAGGAGATGATTGAGCGACAAGGGCCATGATCTTAGGTTTGGAAGAAAAATTTCCTCTTCAATAGGTGCTTGTGCTTGGACTGTGATTATGGTGATCATGTTCACATTATTAATGGTGATCAAGTTCACATTATTATTGCCATGATTTGGCAGCGGGTTGTTGTTTACATTAGGGGAAACACCTTTGATTTAAATGATTCCTTCTTTGAACAATGCCTCAATCTTGTCTTGAGAGTAAGTTAACTTTCAGTATCATGTCCAACAACTCCAGAGTGATATGCATAGTGTTTGGTCTCATCATAACATTCAGGAAGGGGATTGCAAATTCGTCCTTGGATATGTTGGAGTACTCATGCTGTTCTCAACCTTTCATATAGTTGGGCTAAAGGTTCGTCTAGAGGTGTATAGGTTTTGGCTGGTCTTTTTAAAAAGTTTGGGCGGGGTCTTCTTGCAGTTGATGGACATTTTTGTGGTTAATAGTGGGATTGAGATGGATATGCGGGTTGGTATCGAGAAGGGTTTTGATAAGCGGGTGCTCTAGGTAGACAATATGTCGATTAGGTGGTGTAAACTGGGTAAGGGGTAGGTGAAGGTTAGTAATAGGGTTGAGGAATTTGGGTATACTTACTATAGTAGGAAGGTTGGGGTAATGGACTTCGATATGCTAACATTTGGTTCTGCCTATTTTCCTGGATGGTCATGACAACAGACACCCTGTCCTTCTTCTTCTTAAGGGCTCCTCTAATTTAATCCGACTGAATTGCCTTACTTGTTGCTTGCAGGGCTTCCAAATTAGTGATTCTTCCAGTTCATCAATGAATTCTCCCATCCTGACAACCTCAAAGAACTTTTGTCCTACCATACTTATAATCTTTTCATAGTACGTTGCATCTATTTGGGATTTTATAAAAAGAGTGGTCATCTCACTACCATCAGAGGTTGAACTTTTACGGCATCTGCTCTCCACCGCATCGCATACTCTCTGAATGACTCTATTAACTTCTTTTCCAACTTCAGCAAGTAGAATGTGTCCAAAATAACCTCAGTGTTAAAATTGAACCTATCCATTAATTTTTGCGTCATCGCACCTATCTATTCCATTTTTGTGGGTCTCAACTTGTGTACCAATCAAGGGCCTCTCCTGTCAAACTCCATCTAAACAACGTCATTCTAATGGCCTCATATTTCCCTACTCTAACAAACTTGTCACAATATAACCTTCATATCAAATACATCAAATTTTGGGACCTTATACCCCACGTGTAATTCAACATCGAGATGAACACATTTCAAGACCTTCACTCCCCTTATGGACTTGGATACTTTTGAAAGCTTCCTTCAAATTACGAATCTCCCTTGCTACATTGTCATATGTGTTTGACCTTGCTTCTTTCTCCATCTCTTCATATGGATCAACTTCTGCATTATTGCCATTGGATTAATGAAAGGTTGATCTTCCACTACATATACTTGAGGAGCATATTGCATGTTAGAGATTGCAGTGTGTGCCGCTGGTATATGTTGGGCCACTTGGTATTTTTGGGTAAGTGAGGTGTTTTTTATTAGTAGAGTAGTTTGGTTCAGTGGGGTTTGGGTAAGTGTGTTATTTTGGATGACTATAGTTTGATTAAGTGAAGTTTGGATCACGTATGGGGGAATGAAGGGTAAAGGGTTTGCTTGTTGCAGATTCTTTGTGGAAAGTTAGGTTGTTGAGGGTTGGTGGATTGTTTGGAAACAATTGGATTGGTCTTGTGAAGGGAAGGGTTTGGTGGAAAGTGTTGAGGAGTAGGAGAGTCAACATGTGGAAAAAGAGGTGGAATATTTGTGTTTGTTCCATGCTTGGAAAGTGGCGTGTTCAGGGTGATGGACAAATTTGTGATATTTCGAAGTCGTTCAATCTCACTTTGCATATTGGTTAGTTTTTGCATCAGATCTTCAATGGGTTAATCATAAGGGATTGGATCCCTTCCTTTCGAAGCCTTGGGTTCATCTCTCTGGACAGTGACTAGTCCTAAACCTTTTTGAATAGATGCAGCTGAATTAGTCATGTCTGTGGATGCACGTGTTTTTTATCTCGTAAAGTATGGGTGATCCACTAGTTCATAGTCAACGCATATCAACCTTGGGGGGAAATAAAAAAAAAAGAATACCTTCAAAAAGAGAGTAATATCAGTATAAGTACGTAATTGTTGTTTCAATAACATTAATAATTGTGCAAATAAATAAAGAAGAAACATGCATCATGCAACAAGTAGATCACATAACAAAAGAAAATGCATCCTAATATGCATGAGACCTCTTTTTTGCTAGAGGTGGGCCTAAATGTCAATATAATATGATTATGAAATATTATTCAAGCAATTAATTTGTGACAACTCGAGTTTGGGAAACGAAAGGCCAAGTTTTCATAAAATACCAATACAAGAGTACAACGAAGAGAGAATAAATTAAAAATACATAATAAGATGACATTATATAAAGACAAATCTAAGACTTGGCCTAAATATTGATCTTAATCACATTGGTGGAGGAAGTGAAGATGATGCTCCAACGTCGCTAGACCTTACTCCCGCATTGTTCAAATATTGCATTATATTTTCCATTTGAGCCAACATTTAAGGAGTGACTATTTTTGTTCCAAGATGAGAATGTCTTATCGAAATCGTCGTCCCAATATCGTCAAAGTATTGCTCACCTTTAGGGCTCATGCTATCGCGATCTTCTCGAAGCCATACCTGATAATATGGAATTTCTCTTTTGTCTCATTTCCTATATCTATCGTGATAATATTGCTCCATTCATAAAGAATCTCTCTAGCTCTAGGAACTTCAAAGTTTCATCCAAACGAAATTTAAAAAATTCTCATGTTTGGTCGAAGAGGAATTACTTGTGCTTGACCAAACTGTTGAAGCACGCGTACCAGAGCATATGGCTGGAGCCGTTTTAACCCAATAAGCTCGATTAAGCAAAACATGTTGCATCTTATATAGGTAGGGGAACGTACGAGTAATGGATATTTCCACTGAATTTGCTCGCTAGTGCGGGAGGCCAGCAACTCATACTAGTCATTAGTACCAATGGAAGACACAAACCGTCTCATCCTGTCGTAAAAACATGTTAATCTGATTTGTGTTACTAAAGCATATATCCTCCATGTTTTTAGTTTGGTAAAAATGTTCCATTATCCTACATTTGTACATAAGATTGGAACCTTCAATGAAGTTTGTGTCCCCTCTTGTGCATTTTCCAAGAGCTCGAAACATTTCTGCTAAAATCATGGGAACAAAAGTGGGTTCTTCTCCATCTACTCCTACGAAAAGTACTCAAGCCACAGAACATATGCAAGTGCTAATATATCCATGTTCTTGTGGAAATACCAAAGTCTTTAGCAAACCCACAACAAATGCAATACAGCGTCTAACTTGCCAATGAAAGGAAGTGCAAGAGAATTCTTTCCTGAATAGTTTGTAACTATCCGAGCATCCATACCTCACATTTTAGTAATCCAAAGAAACCCAATTATTTTTGAAGTACCAAACTTCTCGTAATTTTCAATCCTATGTAGCGAAGGAATTTCTTCCCTGATTGACTGTGTGGAATAATTTGACCTCTTCCTTGATACTTCAAACTGGTGAAATAGCGGATTTCTTCCCATGTAGGTGTTAGTTCAAAGTCTTTGAATGCGATCACAACACGGTCTGGATCCAAAAATTGAATTAATGCTTTAACCACATGTTTGTCGGGGTGATCTTGGATTTACATAGGGAGAACCCTAATCTTCTTGCAATCGCTAGTTTTTCACTTGGATTGAAATTATCCCACCAAGTCTTCAATTTGTGCGGGATACCCTCGACAATCCTCATTTTGGGCACTTGTTGGGCTAAATCCATCCTACAATACAAATCAATATAAAATGAACCTATAATTTTCCAAATTCACTATGTCAAAATTTGTTTGGATCTTTCTATCATTATCATATTTCACAAAACATGCTTGTTGGTCGTTGGGTCGTGAAATCCGCCGACATAAGGGTGGATTTCTGAAATGTGGAGTTGATACCCAGGATCGGCACACCTAAGGTGTATGGATTCATGACTTAAATTAAAGGTGTGGCTTAGCTCTATCTTATGTTTTCTAAGATTTTGCTTACTAAACACAAGGTTCCTGAGTGGACAACTAGAGTGAGAAGGCTATGCGGTCACACGGAAAAAAGATCCAGACACTCCGCGCATACGCCAACTCTCCTAACTTTTGTCATTTTGAAAGATATTTGCAGGTGCGCAAAACACACCTTGCGTGTACATGTGATTGTGTGAATTTGAAAAAATTGGACGAAGTATGAACAAAATGACAGTTTATAAAGCACTAACAAATATACAATTTATATAAAGAAATGACAAATAATTTTTTTACATAAACAATAACAAATAAGCAGTTTGAATCACATCAACATGAAAAATCAAGCATTAGGAATGTAAAGTAAGGCATGCAAATAAGAAAATGTTAAAAACCTTAATAATTAACATATGTCTATTATTATTTAGAACCTAAAATCCGCAGCGGAGTTGTCAAGATGTTATATCCCATTTTAACTCGTGTCAAATACTGGATCACATATTGGTGAATCCTAAATAATTAACTTAAGGAGTCGCCACCTAATTATTTTAAAAGGTTAATTAGGAC
Source organism: Solanum gracilifrons (assembly GCA_029582605.1). Taxonomy (NCBI): domain Eukaryota; kingdom Viridiplantae; phylum Streptophyta; class Magnoliopsida; order Solanales; family Solanaceae; genus Solanum; species Solanum gracilifrons. Next base: position 13,803 of record JAJOOH010012860.1, read on the forward strand.
ACCTAAATACTTAACTAAGGTAATGTTAAATTAAATTCCAATTAACGGTCTGCTTAACTTATGTGATTCTAAGTAAGGTTTCTAATTATCCTAAAGTTCAATTAATAGTTGATGTTTTTCAGTACATTAGTCGGAGCACCTGGAAGTCATGAGAGAGGTTTGTACAACACCAACAGCAAAGTAAACCCACATGCGAACTCTACAAGCAAACGTCATAGATATTGTATAAAAGTGTTTGCCTGAACGATTGTGTAGTACTTACCTGTCGAAAGAAAATTGAAATGGACTGTTAAAGTATCTTTAGCAACAGGATTAACATTCTGATTGGAGACACTTCCTTTTGAATTACAACTTATTAGTGTTGTTGAAAGTTCAAGTTCATGGTATTACATCAGGATATCCTTTTGTCCATAGCTGACAGATGTTTACCGACTATAAATTTAATGGCCCTACTTTAGAAAAAGCACTTCCCAGAATATTCTCTGGTTTGAACTGTCAGAGCTAAAATAATTTTACACAACTCTCTATCATTGACATACTTGGTGATGATGTACCTAACTGTGAGTTGGAAAGTTCAACTCATGAAGGCCATGTTGCATTTTCGATTGAAGGTATATTCGATGGTTCATCATGAAGCAATTACATTTATGTTTTTCAAAAGACTTGACAATTTTATAACAAGGGTGTGACATAGTGGTCAATGAAGTTGATTTAGAACCATGAAGTTTCGGGTTCAAATCCTAACAGAGACAAAACAAAACACCCGGTGATTTCTTTCCATCTGTTTTAGTCTAGGTTGGCAAAATTACTTGGTACCTGTTGCTGGTGGGAAGTGACATGTATTCAGTAAAATTAGTCGAGTGCGAGCTAGATGGTGTAGAAACCATAATTATGAAAAAATTTCCCCTAGAAATGGGTACAAAAACTCAATCAACTTCTTTCATCTTCTTTCTACTTAATGCTCTTTATATAAATCTTTTCAAATACTCCTTCTGTTTCAGTTTGTTTGTCTGGTTTTGACTTGACATAGAGTTTAAGAATGTAAAGACTTGATTCTTGTGGTTAAATATGTTATGTGGGATGCTGGAATGAAAATCCGATTCCAACAAAAATTAGGAATGCAACTAATTAGTTTCTCAATGAACTAGGAAATATGGTAGTATATTTCATATTGTCAATATATTTTGTTTTTCCAAATAATTTAGAAATGCAATTTTTATTTTTCCAAAATAAATTAGAAATGTCATTTTTTTCAAATGAACTTTGATATATGGTAGGTCATTTTTATATATAGTTCAATGTCACTCAAACTTATTATACACTCTTTCTGTTGCCTGTGTTTCTTACAAGAACAAAAAAATATTCTCAATGTTTTTATCTTATTGTCCTTTAAATTATTGTTTTTGAACAATGAGTAACTCACAAACTCATTATTGATTTGGTGTTGGTATAACTAACATTAGTGATGATGATTCAACAGATATTCTCTTAAGGGAAATTAATGTTGTAAACATTTTACAAAGTTTATCCTCGCAAAATTGGAGATATCCTCCAAACTATTCAAAGTCAACCATTGACCCCTTTCAAGTAACAAGTGGAAGGACTTTGCATTGTCGTCAAGATGAGAAAGTTATGATGACGTATGTCAAAATAAGAACTCATCATGTTGTTGCGTCTAAACATGATGACTTGAATGGAAAGTGGCTTACAAGCAGACAAAGCCTCACCAAAATTAGGTGCTAGAGCCGGTAATGACATTTGGAGTTCAGATGCTAAAAGTGTTGTTGAATTGAGAACTGGAATATCAGATGATGGTCAAGAGAACGCCAATGAAGACACTCCAGAAAATAATCCCCAGTACACGACATAGTGTGTTGGCAACAGTTGACCTCCATCCTCATTTGCATGAACTTGGGGCTGGTGTCATTGAAGAATATGTCCATATTCAGCGAGATAAAGATTTTGGTTTTGTAATATACAACAATCATGTTGAAGTAGCTCGAGCTATTCAGTTGGGAAATGCCCGAATCTTGGTAAACCAAAACCAAAGAGGATTCAGGCATTTCCCAACCAAATAGCTCGAGTTGCTTCAGCATGACTGTTGTATCTTACAAAACCAATATCTTTGTCTCGCCTGAATACATGCATATTATTCAATGAAACCAGCCCCAAGTTCATGAAAATGACTATGGAGGTCAACATTTTCCAAAACAAACAGTCATGTACTGGGGATTATTTTCTGGAGCATCTTCATGGCCGTCTCTTGATCATCATGTGATGTTCTAGCTATCAATTCAATATAACTTTTAGCATCTGAACTCTGGATGTCATCACTAGCTCCAACACCTAAGTGTGCTAGGATTTGTCTCCTTCTAAGCCACTTGTCATTCAAGTCATCATGTTTAGACTCAACAATATGATGAGTTCTTATATTCACATACCTCATTATAACTTTCTCATCTTGACAACGATGCAAATCAAAAATAGATCTAGTAAATCATAGAAAGACCTCATTATGTTTTTAAATTTTTTTTAATCATATTTAATAACTGAAAATATTTTGAAATACATTATTTTTTATAAAAAAGAACAACTAAATAATTATGAACAAACGAAGTCACATATTTCTTATTTTGGAGGGCACTAACATGGAAAAAATTTAGGAAATAAAAATAACTACAAGTAATTAAGAGAATCAAGAGTGGTTACAATAACCAGTAGTTTTAATAATTCAGACTCCTCAGCTTTTTCCTATATTAACCATTATCAATGAATAGAAAAGTAGTAATTGAAACATTAAAACTTTTCTAAATAAAGAATATGAAAGGTTAAGAAGCAATATATTAAAAATACGTAATAGCATCTATATATCTATCTACTTACCTTTGTTATACCCCTTTTTAACTCGCGTCAAATAGTGTACAACATATTGGTTATTTCTAAATAATTAACTAAAGGAGTTGCCACTTAATTATTTTAAAAGGTTAATTAGGACACCAAAATAATTAACTAAGGTAATGCTAAATTACACTCCAATTAACAGTCTACATAACTTATGTGATTCTAAGTAAGGGTTCTAATTATCCTAAAGGAAAGAGGTTAAACATCCTTTAAGATTTGTTAAACACGATTATCAGTCAAACTTAAGTTAGATAATTAAGGTCTTAAAGGTAAAAAACGTTTGAATTTTTTTAAAGAAAAATAAGTTAATGTTAGAAATATGTATGATATAATAGCGTAAAAATAAGATAAGCAATTGTAGGAAAGACCAGCATTAAGTTGATAGTTTAAAGAAAAATCGAAGTTGTTTCCAAAAGATAGAAATTATTTAGTAAAATGGTACAACGGGCTGCCAATAAAAGTCTTTGTATAAGAGAATGGTACCACTTTTAGCATCATTTTTAGTTTAAGAAAAACCATTTTACAAGTTTAACTTAATGTGGTGATTGATTCAAAGAAATTGGTTCAACCATCATTTGAAACTAAAGCGAATAGTTTTGTATATTTGAAGTATCAAAATAATTCAATTTAAAAAAGAAGAAGATCATTTTCCTTTTTAAGAAAAGAAAAGTTAAAGGTAGTTAAATCTCATTAACGTTCAAAACTTTACGAAAGAAAACTTTATTTTTTAATGAAATTAACCAAGAACCAAAAGAGAATTAATTAGTCTACCTGATTTGATTCTAGAAATCTTCCAAAAACAATCTTTTAAATAAAAAGGGTTAATCCTAAATAACATTAAGGAACATCTTAAGAGTTATTTTTTATAAGAACCTAAAACTATACCCAAATCTGCCAAGCTCATAAAGATAAACACAATAAAACAATGAATCAAAATAAAGGAAAATGAGTTAGTGAAATAAAAATGAATAGCAAAAAAGGATATATATATATAATAAAAGCATGTTATGACTTCCATTAAAAAAAATGTGTTAAGGCATGAAGGAAAGAAGGACCTTCAATAAAGTTATTGATTTTCTAAGGATTAGAAGCATGTTACGACCTCCATTAATGCAGCATATAAAGAGATTACAGAGGGAAATTATTGAGACTAGTTATTTACCTTAGATTTAACTATCTTTATGGATGGATGGACATTCATAGGTTCACATGCTTTCCACCTATTGAAATGAAGCAAAAAAATGGGCAGGCATGCTAAGCTGAATAAGAGCTTAGTCAACTAAACGATATAAAAAAAATTTAAAGGTTCAAAGATGAACTTTTGTACCATGCTAATTTAAACTCATTCAATGGCCGACACAATAAAGTTAAAAAAAAGAAAGAGAAACAACCAGAACTAAGGATAAACAACAAGTAAAGTTCATGTTATATTTTGAACAGGAGCAGCCTTAGCTAAATCAACATCTTATAGTTATATAGTTATAAGCATTCTTCCATAAGTGGAAATCCAAAGAGGCACAAACACTATTTCGACCTAAGGGAAAGAGAATGCAGACATATCTATTAGGAAAGTTCAAACTAGTATTGATAAGAAAATGTACCAATGACGGAGAAAAAAGGCGAACTTCCAAGGCTGCGACCACTTTCATATCACACTGTTGAAAGCTAACCGAACAACGAATAATCCAAACAACACAACCGACACACTCACAATTGAGTCAGATGAACCTTAGACCATTTCAAACAAAGCAGAACAGAGATTTAACTAGACTCATGGACATAAAATTAAGTTGAAGAATCTAAAGACCAGCATAAAGTATCAAAGAAATTTCGCTGATGCTTGAGGACATATTAGGCATGAGAACCAAATCAAGATGAACAAATAAAAGTCGAGCTTTAACCGTTACCAATTTGAATCCATACATTTGGTTAAGGTGATGAAATGAATAACATGATGATGAGTTAGAGGTAGAAACAACGAAAGAAAACAAGAATGAAGTCGAGGAAATCCAACCGAAAACAGGTTCAACAATAACGCTTGGAATCAAAATAAAATGTAAATGATGGATGATGTATTACCATCTAAGGAGCACTGACTAGAGCTTGGAGGTCTCAAATCTACAACTACTGCACAGGTAGTAAAAATAGACTTATAAATTAAAAACTAAAGTAGATGAACGAGAGTAGATAGGGTATTTTGAGGGTCTCAAAAGTTTGGTTAAAGCTGAAGATACATATGTGTATTTATAGATGAAAGCAAGAAAAGATTTAGGCGGAATTTTTGATTTTTTTCAGACTTCTTCCACACTTTGAATCTGAACGTTGATAACATTGGACGAACTGTGAGCCTTCATGTGATTTGAACTGAGAAGACCAAACATACTTCAGACTATAAGTGAAATAGGAAAGCTTTTACCGTTCCATTGATATTGGACATCGTTGAAACATAAAATGGAAAAAGGGGGATGACGACGCATCTGTAGCTTCAAATATTTGCACAAAAATGGTTCTTTAAGCATCTGTAAAATGGAGAAAGCGTTCCAAAATTTTTCCAGCAAAGAAAAAGGAACAACAGCGCCACATAGAACTTAGTATCTAATGATATTAGGTTTATTTGAAAGGAGAGTGGGCGAAAATGGGCTTTTCCTATCTTCTTTATTAGAAAGATGGGTTGATTACTTGGTGTGAATATATTGGGCTTTTCCTATCTTCTTTTAAATTGTTTTTGGGCTTCTAACTTAATAACCAATACTAGAATATGACAATTACTAATTTATAAAATCAAAATATCACTATTATGACTCTACATTAATATATGATAGATACAAAAGTATGGATTTATAGTTTATTACATACGTATAAAAACATGAAATAAGGTGACGATGAATTCATTCTTTAAGTAAAAGAGGTATAAAAGTGATAATAGTAATTTCGATAATAAAACATATAGTTTAAATAGTAATTATAGAAACATGACAACGATAATAACATTAGTAGCGATAAATAGTAGTAGTAAAAGGTAGTTGTGAAAAAAGATAATTTGACACGTTATTAAATTAGAAGCTTGAAAGAATAAGTTAGATGAAACGACTATCAAAATTGGGTGTCAATAGCTTGTCCCTCTTTCACCAGAGTTGATGTAAGAGTATTTGGGTAAAAAAGTTGATGTATTAGCCAATTTTGTCCCGACCAACAAATACGACCTCGGAGGCGAGAAAGGATATGGGCACTAGATAAATTATGAGGCAGAGGATTTTGAAAACAATGGTACCCGAGCTTACGAAGTTTGCCCAGTGTTGAATTGTGCTGGAACTTGGTATTATGAACGAGGAGAGTATTTGAGGGTGAAGTTTGAGGTAGACCCTTGACCTTTGTTGATGAGTTTGACTCTATCACAAATTGCTCCAGTTCACTTCTTAGAAATAGTTCCACATTGTGCTAAAGCTTCTGCAGAAAATGAACTTGACAAGGCAATTAATTAGTAAATAATAATTAAATATAAAGTAAGGTGAGATAAACACATGGAAATAACACCTCATGGATGTGAGTTTATGAAAATGCGGTCTTGCAAGTCGAAATGATTTTATAAAATCTTACAAAATTTATGAAAAAAGGGTTTGAGGCCGATGATTCATGATCAATGGTTCTTTTCAATGATGATTATTAATGAAAATGAGGCCTTAACCAAATAAATTATGGTTATGAGATTTTTAGCCAAATGATTTAAGAATAAGACTTTTTATGCCTGATGATTTATGAAAACGAAGTCTTTGAAAGCAATGCATTTTTGAAAAGCATTTGTGGCACTTTATTTGAAATCATATATGCAATCAAGTAAAAGAATTTGTGCAATGCATTAGAAAGCGATCGAAAGCCATGTAGAATTTTTTTTAAAAAACTACTTGAAAGCATTTGTGTAGTGTATTTGAAAATATGCATTTATGTGAAACATATGAAGCATTTGTGTGGTGCATTTATATCTGGAAGTATTTGTGCGGTGCACTTGGAAATATTTGAAAGCATTTATGCGGAACATCTGAAAGCATTTGTGCGGTGCATTTGAAAATATTTTGAAGCATTTGTGCAGTGCGTTTGAAAATATTTGAAAGCATTTGTGCAGTGCATTTAAATATATTTATGCAAAGCAAAACCATAAACAATGCATTTTAAAATATTTGTTTATCAACACATTTTGAAACCTTTGTAAAGGTTTACTTCTAAGTTTTAGAATCATAAATTTATAAGTAAGTAATTCAAACCACTTGACATATAGTCTTTTTGATGCTATAGACTTTATTGATCTCTCAGCTTATGCTAATCCTGACAATCCTGCACTCAAAGAAAAATTATATGTTTTGGGGGAGCTCACTACAAAAACCATGCGATTTAGCCATGGGTGAAACCGTGGCTAAAGGGTACTACAACCGTGGCTAACACACCTTGGCCACATAAATTTAGCCAAGGGCGTTGGCGTGCCTATAATGGGCGTCGTCGCTAAATTAGCCACATTTTCTGAACTCGTGGTAATATTTATTTAGCCACCGTTATACTAATATATAGCCACGCTCAAGTCGTAGGTAAAGTTAACTATCTTGAAGTAAATTATATTTATAATTTTTAATTAGCCATGGATGATATGTGGCTAATAGAATGTAGGTATCCTATACTTTACAAATAATTCCTTGTACATATTAGCCACGGTCGGACCGTGGCAAACTTTGCTCTTTTTTGTTAGAAATACATTTAATTCCCTGCAATAACCCGGTACTAATACACTAATAAATCCAATCCACAAATCATCACTTTGATAATCTATTCATCATCATATATATTACTAATAAGTTTCATCACAAAGATAGCACAAGTACTGCTGATGTAATCAAAATGCTAAAAGTTAGAAGCAACACCATATGTAAATATATATGTTGAGCTAAGAAGAATCTAAGTTGAAAGTAGGCTATTCACTACCAAATATAGCTTGTAAAAACCTATGAAGAGTTGCCAACTGATACTCATTTTGCGCAAGCCATTTCTTGGTCTCTTCAAGCTTTTCCTTGGCCTCTTCATATTCGGTCAGCTTCTCTTCCAAGGTTTCTACATGTTTCTCCGGGTCTTCAACAGGTTGATGAGACAGATTGTTGTAACTACTGATATTTGCATGACTAATTGAATGTCCAGGCAACCCAAAAGTTGCTGAAGGACAAACATTACAACCTATATCATGCACAAGACTAGAATTTTCAACTCCGACCACGTTTCCAATAGAGTCATTAGGATGAGCCAATATTTCAAAGGAACACCTAACGTAGCAGCATGTTCTTGACCTTCATGTAGATGCTCTGATATTTTATCCTATATACAAAATAGAAGATATGAGATATCCTTTTACTTATGTTGCTAATTATAATGAATAGTTAATAAACTCATTAACATTTGATGAAAAACGAAAACATCTATGTGGTCTTATACACTATTAGAATTAACAGAAACATTCAAGTGCTGAAAACATTCAAGTTTCATCTAATGAATGGTTATTCCGGTCTTTGTGCTATCATTAAAATAAAGAAATATTAACAAAATATAATAAAAAGTAATAATCAATTCCAATATGAAATTACATCTAACCTTTAACCTTCACAACTAAGGGCTCCTCTTTCTCTTGTTTGTTGGCTTCATTAGAGCTTAAAGAAGAATTTAAGTTGTTCTCATGGAGTGTAGGAGTTATTATATTCTCATTTTCAAGTTGATCATCTAGTTGATCCCCATTAAATTGTTGTTGTAGATTTTGAGAAGTACTGCTAATGTTGTTAGTTTGTTGTCCTCGAAAGCTTGCCAACAATTCTTGTGTCGACTTCATGTGGAACTTATCTTGTAGAGATTACTTTAAAGAAAAAGCTTAAAGTAACCCTAACTATTTTGCACACATACCTGCAAAAAGCTTTCTCATGATTCACAAGACTATGCAATTCATTAAAATGTAAGTTTTCATTCCAAGTCACTAACAATCAAAGACAGGAAACCATCCATACAATATATTATGCAAAATATCTAACAGATAATTAGATAAGTAAACTGAAGATGAAAAACACACACGATTAATTAAAACATACTCAATAGAATAGAATCTTAGTTGTAATTCTCCATTTTCATAACAAGAGAGCTAAACTAATCTCGCATTCCTTCACTATCTCAATCACTTCCATCATCATCATCTCTATCACTTTCCACATCATCACCATTATTGTCACTTTCATAATCATCACTAGTGGAATCATTTTGTTCTTGTTCATCACGAATATCTCGGACTAATTGTAAGTCTTCAATATTTTCCAGATGTTGCTCATGAAAAGGTAGTCCTCCATTGATGGCTCATCTAAATCTAAAATATTTACATCTTCTATATCCTATATGTCTCTCAGATTCATATGCCAAACACAACACCAATCTTCATCAATTAGATAATCAACATAGTACACCATCCTAGCATCAGTTGCAAGTATAAATGGTTCATCTCTTTCTTTTTCACCGGTGTGAATCAAATGGGAAAAGTTTACACTTTTAGTTCCAAATTGATCTATCTTGATTCCCTTGTTAGGTGTAGTGTCTACACAAATAAATTTGAATAACACAACCTCTAACTTGACATTATAATTTAAATCTATGATGTCAATCAATTTATGATAGTGCACCTCATTTGATTGTTCAATAGATTCTCTAACATTTGAAAATCTTTGGTAACATCAGACATAACAACACTAGTATTTATGTTTTCAATCCTTTCTCCATCCATATAGTGCAAACTTAAATCCATGAATGTAATGTGTGAGTCATGACTCTTTAAATTAGAGGTCTTGCGTTTCTTAAGATCAACACATCTAGAAATGTTTGATGTGTAGATATCTTGAAACACTACATATTTTTTAAAACTTTTAGAAAGATAACTCTCTTATATTTCTTCATGTTAATGCATGCTAGAGGAAACTTGGAAGAATTAGGGTAGGGATGAAGCTTTTCTCTAATTCCCATCAGCTGCAAGTGTCTACAAGCTTCCAAATTGTCTTTCGATTTTTGTTTTGTCACCAAGTATAGTAAACAATACATTGTCACAAACATTATTTTCTATATGCATCAAATCGAGGCAATGGCGAATAAGATGATTCTTCCAATAAGGTAAATCCAGAAGATATTTTTTCTTCCATTGTTTAGGGCCAACCTTACTTGTACTGTAACACTTCAGAACCCAGACTCAGAAAAATGTAGCAGAAAATCACCTGAACTAGTGAACCACAACAGGGTTCATGGACCGTGATAAGGTCCATGATCAGTTGACCTACCCATGGACTTCAACTTTCAACCCCTCCCAAACAGAGGTTGACCACAGATCCCTTCGCGGGTCGTGGACCACCTCACGAGCCGACTTGGTGCTCGTGTAGGTTAGACAGAACACCACCAAGCTCAGTCACCATGACCACGGGGCTTGTCACAGGCCATGATGGCTCCCGTGAAGCCAGGCCAGCAGACCCCTAGCCTAAGTGAAGGACCACGAAGACGTTCACGGTCTGTGATCCTTCACACGGTCCATGAAGTGTACTATAGAGAGGAGCCGCAGACCCAACAGCTACTGGACCAAGACCACGACTGGCCTTGACGGTCCGTGGTCCCTTTGACGGCCCATTAGAGGGGCTGTGGTCCACTGCATCAGGTCTTTAAGTAGGGTCATTTTGATATTTTCCGCTATGCGTTGGACACCTAAACTACGTAGTTTTGGTCAGTTTTAGCGTATTTAAATAATTAGAATCTAACCTAATCAATTATTCACCAAAATCAAGCGAAACGTAGAGCAAAATAGAGGAGGAAGTCGACCAAGCCCTAGTTCAAGAACGCAACGAGTTCTCATCAGTTCCAACCCCGAAATCGAAAGATTTCTCTGTGGAATTCGTCACAAGGTATGTGAGATTTCACTAGTGGGTTCCTTTCGCCAATTAGGTCCATATAATTCAGTCAGATTCTTGATTCCCTTAATATCAACCAGACCTAGGGTTTCTAGAATTTCAGCAGATCAGTATAAATTAGTTACTTTAATGTTCCTAATCAGATTTTTATGATTTTAGCATGTTTAGTATAAATTGCTTCATAATTTCAGAACCCTAGCTATGTAGTTCTTTGTATTCATGAATTGCACATGCTAGGTCAGTTTATTCAGTTATACATGCTACAGTTATAAATGTTTCATTATCAGTACATTAAGGTTGCATTTTAAGTTACAATTTTAGTAAACATAGATAATGCGAAAAATGGTATCAGAGCTATAGATAACGAGAAACTAAGGAAGAAACATACTAGTAGAAAGTTAAGAAAAATAAGAAGAAAACTAAAGAAATTATATCCGGAATATAAAAAACTCAATATTACAAAAACTGATAATGACAAATTAGATCAATTAATAGATAATATATCTAAAA
>JAJOOH010012861.1:0-33934 GCA_029582605.1 Solanum gracilifrons
TCTTAGACCATTTTCAACAATATCCTAGTCTAACCATGCATTTCAACATTTAATCATGTTAGTTTGTCATTCTCAAGATTCCGATTAATCATTTTAACCAGTGTTTAAGACAAAATTTGGAAACCTAAGTCAAAACTTACATTTAGAGTTATAATCACATACAACAAGGCAACACAATCACTATCTACCGTTCCAAGGGCATTGTAACTTCCAATTTTATCATGCAGTTTCATCTAACAATTACCCAAGGTCAAGACCCAATCCCTGGATTTCTTTAATCTATCAATGAATCGAAATTCAAAGTGAAGAGAAAGTTTATTACCTTACAGCAATGGGAATGGGGTGATTGTGTGATGACAGATGCTTTCAAGGCCAAAAACCACCTCTTCGTGATTAACCCAAAAACCGGACCCTATTATGGAATATGGAATGAGTAGTATTCGGAATGGAAAGAAATCGTAGGAATTTTGGGGGAATGGGATGGATGATTTTATGGGGGAGTTATGGAGTGATATAGGGGAGTGATTTAAGGAGTTTGGGAAGTTATGAAACGGTTTGGGGGTAAATGGAGGGAAGTGGAATGATTTAAAATTGGGAGATTTTAAATAAAAGGGTCCGGGTCGGGTCTGACAGAATTAGGGTTTTGGACTGAAGAGACCCAGTCTATGGTCCGTAGATTGGGACCATAGATCACTCTTACACTTGGTAAAGCTTAGGGGCTTACCTGGGATCTATGGACACCATCCACGGTCCATGGATGGATCGACAGACCGTCGATGGGGTCCGTAGACCTCTGCACTAGACCATTTTTCTGCAGATATTTCATAGCGTACCTGCATATGTAGAAACCATTAGGCTTTTCTTTTTATATTTTCTGGACACTTTTTAGACACGGACCCTATGCTAATTCTAGCCAACACTACAAAAAAAAAGCTTAAACACTTATCTAAACTAATACAGAGAATCAACTAGACACATAAATTGTTAGATGGAAAACAAAAACCTATCGTTGGCTAAATTATACATCTTGGGTTGCCTCCCAAGCAGCGCTTGATTTAACATCACGGCACGACGCTAACCTCTTGATTACTCAGACTTCATCAAGATGACATGCCTCCACAACTTCTTTCACACTTTCTGCGTTTCCCAGATAAATCTTGATCCTTTGCCCGTTGACCGTGAACCTTGTCCCGTCACTGTTCTCAATCTCAACCGCTCCATGGGGAAGCACTTTTGTGAGCAAAAATGGCCCGATCCATTTGGATTTGAGTTTTCCCGGAAACAAGTGCAACCTAAAGTTGAATAAAAGCACAAGATCACCTACAACAAATTCTCGCCTTTCAATTCTTTGATCATGACACCTCTTCATCTTCTCTTTGTACAAGGCTGAACTTTCATAAGCTTTTAGGTGAAACTCGTCAAGCATATTCAAGTCATTCATTCTTTGATTAGATGCGGCGCCCCAATCCAAATTTAGTTTCTTCATCGCCCACAAAGCTTTATGCTCTAGCTCTACCGGTAAATGGCAAGATTTCCCATATACTAGTTGGTAAGGAGATATACCTATGGGAGTCTTGTATGCAGTGAGATAGGCCCACACAGCATCATCAAGCTTCATTGACCAATCCATTATATTAGCATTCATAGTCTTTACCAAAATCTGTTTGATCTCTCTATTGGACACTTCAACTTGCCAACTAGTCTGTGGATGGTAAGGAGTGGCTACATTGTGGTGGACATCATATTTCTCAAGCAGCGCCTTGAACAACTTATTACAAAAGTGGGAACCTCCATCGCTAATAATTGTCCTCGGTGTACCAAATCTGGAGAAGATATTATTTTTCAAGAATGCGGTGACACTTTTACCTTCATTGTTGGGGAGCGCAACTGCTTCCACCCACTTCGATACATAATCAACCGCAACAAGGATATACTTCATCCCATGTGAACTCACAAATGGACCCATAAAATCAATGCCCCATACATCAAACAATTCTATCACCAATATAGGATTCATAGGAAGCTTTTGCCTCTTTGAAATCCCTCCTTCTCGTTCGCAACGATCACAAGACTTGGCGAAATCATGAGCATCTTGGTGGATAGTAGGCCAATAGTACCCACACTGCAAAATCTTATATGCAGTATGAATACCACTATGATGCCCACCAACAAGCGATGAATGACATCCTTCAAGTACACTCAACATCTCAATCTCGGGCACACAACGACGAATAATCCCATCAGCACAACCACGATACAAGGCTCATCTCAAAAGAATTTCTTCACATCATGCATAAACTTTTTCCTTTGGTGAAAAGACAAATCTAGAGGCACAATATCGCTTGCTAGATAATTAGCAAAGTCTACAAACCAAGGAATCAGATTATGAGAAGCAGCAAATACTCGTTCATCTGGAAAAGCATCATTAATTTCAGCCCCATCACCAAGCTTTAACATAGACTCTTCCTCCAATCTGGACAAGTGATCGGCAACTTGATTTTCGGTCCCCTTTCTATCCTTTACCACAAAATCAAACTCTTGCAACAACAATACCCATCTAATCAGCCTCGGTTTTGCATCCTTCTTCGGCATCAAATACCTCAATACAGAATGGTCAGTATGCACTATGACCTTAGTACCAAGCAGGTAGGATTAGAAAATTTCAAATGCGAAAAGTACGGCAAGAAGCTCTTGTTCATTCACAGTATAATTCTTCTGGGCCACATTTAGAGCTTTGCTACCATAGTAAATAGGATGGAGAATTTTCTCTCGCCTCTGTGCTAATACTACACCAAGTGCCTCTCCATTCGCATCACACATTACCTCAAACAATTTTCCCCAATCCGGTGAAATAATGGTAGGTGCAGTAACCAACTTCTCCTTCAACTCTCCAATTGATCTCAGAAAAGCATCATCAAAATAAAACTTATACTCCTTTTCGAGTAGTTTGCACAATGGACGTGAAATTTTAGAGAAATCTTTGATGAACCTCCTATAGAAACCTACATGCCCAAGAAAGTTTCGAACTCCTTTTATAGAGATAGGTGGTGGAAGCTTTTCAATTACTTCTACCTTTGCTCTATCAATCTCAATGCCCTTCTCAGAAATCCGATGACCCAGAACTATTCCCCTTTTCACCATAAAGTGGCACTTCTCCCAATTCAGCACCAGATTCCAATATTCACACATTTTCAGTACCTCAGCCAAATGATTCACACATCGATCAAAAGAGTCACCTACCACAAAGATATCATCCATATATAACTCAATAGTGTCTTCCACCATATCAGAGAATATTGACATCATACAACACTAGAAGGTTGTTGGAGCACTGCACAACCCAAAGGGGATCCGTTTGAAGGCGAAAGTCCCATAAGGGCAAGTGAATGTGGTCTTCTATTGGTCCTCCAGAGCTATAAAAATCTGATTGTAGCCCAAATAGCCATCAAGAAAACAATACCAACCCTTACCAGCAAGTCTATCCAACATCTGATCCATGAATGGCATAGGGAAATGGTCATTTTCTGTCCAAGCATTTAGCTTCCGGTAGTCCATGCAGACTCTCCATCCAGTCACGAGCCGCATCGGAACAAGATTGTTTCTCTCATTAGGCACCATAGTAATCCCACCTTTCTTGGGCATACATTGAACAGGGCATACCCAACTACTATCTGCAATGGGATAGATAACTCCAACATCCAACCACTTGATGATCTCCTTTTTAACTACTTCTTGCATAGGTGGATTTAATCATATTTGGTACTCAATACTAGGTTTGTGATCTGGCATGAGTTGAATTTTGTGGGAGCAAAAACTAGGAGGAATCCCAATAATATTTGCAAGAGTCCACCCAATAGCTCGCTTGAACCTCTTTAAAACAGTCACCAAGCACTCTACTTGTCTCGCATTAAGATATGCCGCAATGATGACCAGCAAAGTGTTATCTCTGCCCAAGAATACATACCTCAAATGTGGTAGTAGAGCCTTAAGCTTCAATTTTGGTGCTTCCACAATAGATGGTCTCGCTGGTGGAGACTCACGATTCTTCATGTCTAATTCATACTTCTTTTGTTTTGACCGATATTCACACCTATCTAGTGCAGCTACCAACTCATCATACTCTTCAAAACCATCAGTATCGAAATTCATCATAACTGCTGCTAGTGCCTAAACATCAAGTCGCTCTTCAATTTGCACTTTTGTTCCACTCTTAACTCTGTAAGTTATAGCAGATACCGTTTGGAGCTCACCACTCTGCTTCCTGGACCTATAAATATTGAAAGTTGCTTCTTCGTTGTTCAGTCTGAACGTTATCTGTCCCTTCTCCATATCAACTAATGCATGACCTGTGGCAAGGAATGGTATCCCAAGGATGATGGGAACATCAAAATCAACCTCACAGTCAAGAATCACAAAATTCGCTGGAAAGATAAACGACTCCACTTTTACTAGCACATCATGGAGTACACCAATTGGCCCTTTCACGGTTCGATCGGCCATAAGTAGATACATCGTAGTAGGCTTTAGAGCCCCTAGACCCAACTTCTTATATATAGACAATGGCATGAGGTTAATGCTAGCACCAAGATCACACAATGCCTTAGCAAGGTGTAATAAACCTATAGTATATGGGATCGTGAAAGCACCAGGGTCTTCCTTCTTCTGCACAAGAGATCTTGTAGCAATAGCGCTACAATGCTGCAATCTATCATCATCTTCAAAACTCACAGACCTTGTCATTGTCACCATATCTTTCATAAACTTTGCATACCCAGGAATTTGCTCTAAAGCCTCTATCAATGGAACATTGATAGAAAGTTGCTTCAACATAGTAATAAACTTGTGATATTTACCATCTTCGGTCTTCTTCACTAACCTCTGTGGAAAAAGTGGTGGAGGTCTAGGTATAGGGACCACTTTCTGCGATACCTCCGTTTCTTTCTCTATCACATTCGCAGACTCTTCCGTAACATTTACCACATCATCTTCTTTTCTAATCTCTACATCCACCACAGATGGCGTAGGTGGATCTATGGTTTGGTTACCCCCTCGAGTGGTAACTACCATACAATGACCATCATTCTTTGGACTCTGGATGGTGTTTCTAGAAAGAGTGCTAGGTTGATGTGGGTTCACTGTAGTAGACAACTGAGTCATCTGTTGCTCTAGATGCTTTATTGACACTGCATGGACATCAACCTTTTGACCAATACCAGACAAGTCATTTCTCATCTCTTTCACATACTCATCAGTTGCATCAAACCTTCTCATCATCTTATACATCATATTTTCAATACGTGCCATATTGCCTCTAGCTTCCCTAGTACCACATTCCTGATTTTGAGGAGGAACATAGGGTCCAACTCGATCGTTTCTGTTGCCATAGTTGTTCCGGTTGTAGTTGTTGCCAAGATTGAAGTTCCCATCCCGAACACATTGACCCTCTCGGTTGTAATTGCCATAGTTCCGACCTTGATTTACTTGACCTTGGCACCAATTTTCTGTGTTGGCTCCTTGGACGTTTGGTCGGAAACCCCCCGTTTGATCAATCACCGCATAAGCATCATCTTCATAGTAACACTCTTCAACTGGTGGTGGCGGCGTTCTAGTTAAGTAATTCACATCATTTACCTTCTCTGCACCTTCGCTCACATGCTTCAATACAAACCCCAACTCGGTCCTCATCTGAGCTATCTCCTCACGAATCTCCTCTGTAGACTGGTTGTTCGTAGCATGAACGGCAAATGTATTTTTCCCAGTATTCAACCTCCTAGTGCTCCATGCTTTATTGTTTCGAGAGATCTTCTCCAATTTTTCTGAAATCTGCGCATATGTGCACTCACCATACGACCCTTCAGCAATAGTATCAAGCACTGCTTTATTGTTGTCACCCTGACCTCGATAGAAATATTCCTTCAGCGACTCATAATCAATACAGTGATTCGGAACACCTCTTACAAATGCACTAACTCTATCTTAAGAGCTACTCACAGACTCTCTAGGTAATGCTACAAAATTATTGACCTTATCGTTGTGATTGAGCTTTTTAGACACTGGATAATATCTTGCTAAGAACACATCCGTCAGTTGGTCCTATGTATATATTGAGTTATAAGGAAGCTCAGTGAACCATACAGCAGCATCGCCTGTCATAAATAGATGGAACACTCGCAACCCGATGACATCCATATCCAAGTCTGGTCGACCCACACAACGCTTACAAACCACCCTTAGCTTGGCTATGTGAGCATGTGGGTCTTTCGATGGCGAACTTGAGAATAAGCCCCTCGTTGTAAGCATCTACATCAAGCTACTGGTCACTACAAATGTGTTCCCTGAAGGCAAACGGGGTACGACAAGAGGTCCATCTGAGTCAGCAATGTTTACGTTGCCCATAAAGTTGTCATGCAGTCGAGGGCCTGGTGGCCATGTATCCTCACTGCATCTCCCAATAGATTTTCAGCTAGAACCTGGTTGACTCTCCCAACCACCTTCGGGGGTTGCAACTCAACTTCATCACCTAGGTTGCCTCCGATAAGATTAACTTGAACTCCTTCATTGTTCATTCTTCGCAAAGTTTGGTTCAACTCTGGATCGTAAGGAGTAAGTGGTTCACTTTGACTCTGTGTGCTTGGCATACACTGGAGTCAAAACCTGAGAGAGTCAAAAGCAAAAAGAAAAAGTAAAATTAGGAAATATTTGATAAAGTTCAATAATGTAGTTCAAATTAATCTAAAAGCCAAATTCCCCGGCAGCGGTGCCAAAATTTGATACGCTCAAATTACACCTCCCTAAAGAAGCATAAGTGATCGTTATCAAGCAAAGAACCCAACTTGTAGGTTGGGGTCGATCCCATGAGGAAAATGGTCTAGACTTAACTTTAACCAACAATTATATTCGTTTGGTCAAATTACTTCCAGAAACAAGTAATTAAAGGGGGGGATTTTGTGAAACAAATTGTATGAATTCAGTAGTTAATCGTAAACAAAAGTCAATTTTGGTTGTTATCAAGTTGGGAAAATAAACTAGGGTATATGTGTTTTGATTTAGAATTCTTCAATAGATGTTACGTAAAGTAGAAGGTATGTTGGGGACGTTTGGTGCACTGCTGAGTGATTCATTAAGCGCAGTACAACTTCTCTTAGCATTTCAATGTGCCTACCTCAAATCCACACTCTCGACTGACTAATCAGCTATCATGTTGTGCATTGGCCTGCAGCTTATCTAGTTCGTTCCTGTTTGGTGTCAGCGCTTTGATTTCTGAGTGATTCGGCGCGTCGCCAAACACTACAAAATATCTCAGCAGCTATGGATGTTCAAACGGTGGGTGACCCTCGAGGTCGTCGATCAGATGGGTGAATCGCCAAAACTTTCCTGAGCTCGCCGAATTTTACAAATTCTAGGCTTAGAGATTGTCTTGAGTCCAACTGCAAAATAGCACTGATCATCGATGACTTCAGTAACTCGTCGACTGGGTCTGCTTCTCGCCTTTCTACACCTCTTTGGCACCTACCACTCTTCAATCTGCAAGACTAAGACACTATTATTTGTACTAGTATGCAAATATAAGATAATATGGGGTTTTGGGTTGCCTCCCAAACAGCGCCTTAGTTAACGTCGTGGCACGACGCAAGTCAGCGATTATTCTTCATCCTCGGAGTTGCCCATGTTGTACTTAGGCGAGTCCTCGGCAAATGATGGGTAATGGCCTGATATCAAATGGCCGATTTGAGCATCCTGCAGCTGAATGGTCATGGAGTGAAAGGCTGACGCTTCGTTTAGCATTTCGATGTTCTCCTTCATCTCATTTAACATCATCTCATGTACCTCGATTTTTTGTTGAATGAGTGACGGAGCTTCATCATCTTGCATGTTTCTCTACTTTCTCTCATGTTTACACCCTCGAAGGGAGGAGTGCTTTTATTCTTTCATGGCTTGTATTTTCAATTCAGTGACTAGGGTGGAAAGAACACCCAACTGGGTGACTAGTGCATCCCACACCTACTTTCTTTTTACTTCTTTGTTGGCTTCCACCATGCCATCGACAAGTTTTGCTACCACTTCATAGGGCTGGTTTAGCATACTGCCCTCGAAATATTAATCAACTATACTTCTATTTTTGTGTCCTAGACCTCGATAGAAGCACTCCAGTAGCCCCTTATCCATCATCCCCTGAGATGGGCATGGTTGCAATACCGCTTGAAACTTTAGCCACATTTCTTGAATTCTTTCATCCCCTTCCTGTTGAAATGGCAGGAGGTTGTCCCTGAGGTCCAGTAGTTTTAGAAGGTGATGATCTGTGTGATATCCATAATGATTTTCCATCCTTACTTCGTGTTCTGATATTCACACTAGCGAAACAAAACTACTATTTAGATTAGTATAACTAAAACTAGGAAGAATCAAAAAATTTATTTCACTACGAATTCCTAAATAACACCACTCCCCGGCAACGGCGCCATTTTGATGCTTATCATGACCAACTACACTAACCTACGGTATGAGTGTCTACGATCATCGATAATATAGTAACCCATCTAAAGGTTGGGGTCGTGTCACAAGTTAGTGGTTTCGAGAATTGATAGAAAAATAAAATTAAGCTCTAACTAGTCGTAGCTAAAGACCTTAAAGAACAAAAACATGGTAAATTAAAGGTGGTAACACGAAAGTATCAAATATCAATTGGGGGTTTTGTTAGAAATAGTAAAAATAGCAAAAATTAACAAGAAAATCAAGTATGAGGAAATGTTCTTGGGGTGTGACCGCAACACAAGTTGAGATAAATCGTTGGGTACATGCTTTCAATAGGAAATTTGCAAGATGAAATTGACTAGGCTAAGCTTTAGATGGAAATAAGTTCCCTCTCGGGCAACTTACCCCATTTCAAATGGGTTTCTATCGGACACCTCTTTGCCGCATGAAGACCAACCTATGCCTTACCCCACTCACTCTCTTGAGCTAAGCGTTAGGATATGGGACTAGGGCTAACCCTCTTGGGCAGAACCTCATGTCGACCCACTCCTTAGGCCATCAATCTAGTGGTCTTGGTTTTGCAACCTCCCTCTCGGGCAAGCCGAAAACACACGGGTGGCTTTGTATTTGCAACTACAAACCCATTAAATTAAACCACAACCACTAGGTTAAATCACCATTAAAATACATCTACCCTATCAGCAATCAAGACCCAACAACAATATCAACACATATTTGCTAAATCACAGCCCAAGAATGGGGTTTTTTAGCCACACATCAAGAAATAACAAAATACACCTAAAATGACACTAAAATCAAATGGGTATAAGAAATTAAACCTTGATTTTAAAAAAGGAAGAAGAATGGAGAAGACCCACTTCCAACTTCGGGAAAATGAAATCCTTCTATCTTCAAGTCTCCCACAAAACCCTCTCCAAACTTGAGAGAAAATATCTAAAAACGTACTATTCTATTCTAAAAATAATAAAAATGGTTCAGAACTTGTAAAATTAATAAAGAGTTTAGTATTTATAGCCATCAGAAATTTGCGCAGGCGGATAGTTTGGCGAGGTTAGTCGAGTGCGCCAAATGACTCGGCGACTCGCCCTTCTTCTGTCTCATCGCCGTTGAGTTCTTGTCTATAGCATCTTCATGTTCTGGACCATTGGGAAGTATAGTATTGCTTCATGGAACTATTCGGCGAAGCGCCGACTTCTCCTTTCATCACCTTTTTGGTCCTCTTCCTTCAAGGATTTGCATACTGGAACAAAGGGCGGAGTCTGTCCTTTTAGCGAATCGCCAAAGGTTTTTGGTGATTCTCATGTTTCAGCTTCTTCATTTTTTTCAGCCTTTTTGTTCCTTTTTGCGCCTAAGTGTGCATGCTTCCACTAAAACTTCAAATACCTGAAACTTAAGAGTTTTCTTCAGATATTGAGACAAAATAAGCATTCGAGGACACTATTTCTATCAAAATAAAGCCCTAAATGAGTCCAATTTGTGGACTCATCAGGTAATATGGGATGCCAACCATACATTGCACAAGTGTTCCTTAGGGGTTGCTAAGGTGTTGATATTATTATGTTGGGAATATAAATGTGATTATGTCTTGTCATTGACATTGAAAATGCATGTTTGTTTTCCAAACATGATTAATGCATTATTTTCAACTACAATGTCCTTTTTATCACATTTCAAGGATATTATGCATGTTTCCATACTTAGTATATATTTGTGCTAACCCCTTCTTCCTCTACATCTTGATAAGTATAGGTTCCGGCTAAGTGACATACACTCTCTTTCTTGGAGAAGACTTGGATTGCTTATCTCCAAGTAGAGGTGAGTCTTCAAGTTTGAGGACGGATTTCCATTTCTTAGTTCCTATTGTACTTATCTTATATTAGAACTTTTATTGATGTAAAGGGCTAATTCCCAAACTTTGTATTCCTATGTTTTAGATGGTGTATGAGACAAAGTCTATATTTCTTATGATTTTTTTTAAGAAAAGTGAAGTTGAACTTCTATTGTAAAAGTTTAAATTTTTTCTACATTATTTTCTATACCTTATGTAATGATGATGCTAGAGGCTTGTATGAGACCCCTTTGGGGTCAAGTCCGTTGTGTCCCATCCGGGGTCTAGACTCGGGTCATGACAAACTTGGTATCAGAGCATAAGATTTTGGGAATAATATTTAGGTGGATGTCTCATGAAACACATCTAATAGAGTCTTGTTAATGAGTGTGAAGTGCACCACACTTACGAACGAGAGGCTATAAGATGTTTAGGAACTTTCACTTCTTTCATTACTCTTTAGTCATGCTTTGGAGTACTAACTCTATGAAGTCCTTTCTCCTAACCCTTTTCTTGTGATTATAGGCAATGAATACAAGAAGGGCTAATGCAAGAAGGGCACAAGAGGAGAATGTGAATGAGGACACTTCCCCTCAAGCTACTCAAGACCCTCAAGTTCCTAATGATGAAGGGGTCATAACTAATGTGGAGATAAGGGCGGGTTTCCAAACTTTGACCCAACTCATGACGGTTCAAACTCAAGCCGTTACCACTCAAGCTCAAGCCATAACGGCCTAAGCCAATCGAGAAGTTTGACCCCGGGTAGTCCCCAATGTGAGTACCATGGCCTCACGGTTGAGAGATTTTACTAGGATGAATCCTCCTATCTTTTTCGGTTCCAAAATGAATGAAGACCCACAAGAGTTTTTAGAGGTCTGCAAGATAGTGGAGGCTATGGGGGTCACTTCTACTGAGAAAGTCAAGTTAACGGAGTATCAATTGAAGGATGTGTCCCAAGTATGGTACACTCAATGGAAGGATAATAGGCCTTTAAGGGTCGGTCCCATAAGTTGGGAAGTATTCAACAAAGCTTTCCTTGATAGGCTCTTCCCACGGGAAAAGAGGGAAGCAAAGGTGGAGGAATTTATCAACCTTCGTCAAGGAGGTATGAGTGTCCAAGAATACTCTTTGAAATTCACTAATTTGTCCAAATATGCCCCATCTTTAGTTTCTAGTCCAAGGGATGAGATGAGTTGATTTGTGACCGGTGTGTCCGATGCCATTGAGGAAGAATATCGTGCAACAATGCTCCATGAAAACATGAATATCTCACGGTTGATGGTATATGCTTAACAATTCAAGGAGACAAGGCTTGGGAAGAATAATAGATAGGTAAAGAGGGCAAGGGACATTGATGGAAATTCTTCTAAAGGGAAGTTTGAGGGCTAAAGTGGACCAAGGTTCAAGATAAGGTTTTCCAACCAAAGTACCTCCAATACTCTAAGGCCTAACAAAGATAGGGTGTCTAACCCTAAGCCTCAAGGAGGCAATACTGGTGGATCTTCCATGGAGAGGCCTACATGTGCCAAGTATGGTAAGAAGCATGAGGGGAAATGTCTTGCCAGTATGGGTGTGTGCTATGGATGTGGAAAAAGTAGGCACCAATCGAAAGACTGTCCAACCTATACGTCCAAGGGGATAGAGGGCAATCAAGCTCCTCCTAGTGGTTCCAATGTCGATGCTCCCAAGAAGAATCACGTCTATGCTCTTCAATCTAGGAGTGATCAAGAAGAGTCCCCGAACGTTGTTACCGGTATGTTACAAGTATTTTACATTGATGTTTATGAATAATTAGACCCCGATGCCACTTTATCTTTTGTTAGCCCTTTTGTGGCTATGAAAATTGAAGTACCTCCCAAAGAGTTAAACAAACCTTTTTCCGTGTCTATCCCGGTAGGTGATTCGGTTGTAGCTAAAAGAGTTTATAGGATTTGTCCTATCTCT
This sequence comes from Solanum gracilifrons, assembly GCA_029582605.1. Classification (NCBI taxonomy): domain Eukaryota; kingdom Viridiplantae; phylum Streptophyta; class Magnoliopsida; order Solanales; family Solanaceae; genus Solanum; species Solanum gracilifrons. Next base: position 12,266 of record JAJOOH010012861.1, read on the forward strand.
TTATATCATAGAGTCACTTTTGTTGATTTGATAGAATTTGATATGTTTAACTTTGATGTTATCTTGGGGATGGATTGGCTTCATGCTTGTTTTGCTTCCATTAATTGTAGAACTCAGGTAGCAAAGTTTCAATTTCCAAATGAGTCCGTTTTAGAATGGAAGGGGGGAAATTCAATCCCTAGAGGTCGATTCATTTCATGTCTAAAAACTAGTAAAATGATTTCTAAGGGGTGTGTCTGCCACATTGTTAGGGTTATGGACATTGAGTCCAAGACTCCTTCTTTAGAGTCGGTCCCCATAGTGAGGGAGTTTGCGGAAGTCTTTCCCGATGACTTGCCCGAAATTCCTCCCGAACGGGAAATAGACTTCGGCATTGATCTTTTGACGGATACTCAACCAATATCAACTCCCCTTACTGGATGGGTCCAGCCGAATTAAAAGAATTGAACGCACAACTCAAGGATTTGCTAGGCAAAGGTTTTATTCAACCAAGCATATCTCCATGGGGTGCTCTAGTATTATTTGTGAAAACGAAATATGGGTCCCTTAGGATGTGTATTGATTACCGCCAATTGAACAAAGTCACTATAAAGAATAAGTACCCTCTCTCTAGAATTGATGATTTGTTTGACCAACTCCAAGGGGCGAGTTACTTTTCAAAGATTGACCTAAGGTCGGGCTACCACCAACTTAGGGTGATAGAGGTGGACATTCCTAAAACGGCCTTTCGTACAAGATATGGTCACTATGAATTTCTAGTCATGTATTTTGGTCTAACAAATGCCCCGGCGGCGTTCATGGACCTAATGAATAGGGTATTTAGGCAATATCTTGATTCATTTGTAATCGTCTTCATTGACGATATTTTGATCTATTTAAGGAGTGAGGGTGATCATATGAAGCATTTGAGGATAGTATTGCAAGTCCCTAAAGACCACCAATTATATGCTAAGTTTAGTAAGTGTGAGTTTTGGCTAAGGTCGATTGCTTTTCTTGACCATATTGTGTCAGACAAAGGTATTGAGGTTGATCCTAAGAAGACGGATGTGGTCAAGAGTTGGCCTAGACCTTTATCTCCTACCGATATTCGAAACTTTTTGGGTTTTGTCGGTTATTATCAAATATTTGTTGAGGGATTTTCCTCTATCGCTTCTCCATTGACGACCTTAACTCAAAAGAAGGCTAAATTTGTGTGGTCGGAAGCTTGTGAGAAAAGCTTCCAAGATTTGAAAGATAGGCTTACCTCCGCTCCGGTGTTGACCTTATCAGAGGGTACAGATGGGTTTGTGGTATATTGTGATGCTTCTCGAGTGGATTTGGGATGTGTCCTTCTGCAACATGGTAAACTGATTGCTTATGCTTCAAGGAAACTCAAGGTTAATGAGAAGAATTACCTGACTCATGACCTCGAACTAGTGGCGGTGGTGTTTGCTTAGAAAATATGGAGACATTAATTATATGGGGTACATGTAGATGTGTTTACCGACCACAAGAGTCTTCAACATGTTTTTAGCCAAAAAGATTTGAATCTCCTACAAAGAAGGTTGTTAGAACTTTTGAAAGATTATGACATAAGTGTCTTATACCACCCCGCAGAGCTAATGTAGTTAAGGATGCCTTACGTAGATTGTCCATGGGTAGTGTGGCTCATGTAGAAGATGAGAAAAAGGAATTGGTTCGTTATATGCATAGATTAGCCCGGCAAGGTATCCAACTAGTGGATTCCACCAAGGGTGGATTCATGGTTCATCATAGTTCCGAATCATCCTTTTGGTTGATGTAAAGTCTAAGCAACATCTTGATCCTATATTGATGGAGTTGAAAGAATCGGTTCTCAACAAGTCTGTTAAGGTTTTCTCCCAAGAGGGAGATGGGTTGCTTAGGTACCAAAGTAGATTGTGTGTTCTGAATGTTGATGGTTTGACGGAGAAAATTCTAGAAGAGGCTCATGGTTCGTGATATTCTATTTATCCGGGAGCCACCAAGATGTACCGTGACTTATGGGATGTCTATTGGTGGAATGGTATGAAGAAGGATATAGCGGTTTTTATGTCAAAATGTCTGAATTGTCAACAAGTTAAGGCCGAACATCTAAAACCGGGAGGTTTGCTCCAAGACATAAATATTTCCACTTGGAAGTGGGAGGAGGTGAATATGGATATTGTTGTGGGTTTGCCTCGTACTCGGAGGCAACATGATTCTATTTGGGTCATTGTTGATAGGATGACTAAATCAGCCTATTTCATTCCCGTCAAGGTTACCTTTTCGGCAGAAGATTATGCTAAGTTGTATATCAAGGAGGTAGTGAAGTTTCATGGGTTCCTTTGTCCATCATATGGTACTGGGGTGCTCAATTTACTTCACATTTTTTGAAGGTGTTTCAACTAGGACTTGGTACCAATGTTAAACTTAGTACCACTTTCTACCCTCAAATGGATGGTCAAGATGAACACACCATTCAAACCTTAGAGGACATGTTGAGGGCTTGTGTGATTGATTTCAAGGGTAATTGGGACGATCATCGTCCCTTGATAGAATTTGCCTACAACAATAGCTACCACTCAAGCATTGCCATGGCTACGTTTGAAGCACTATATGGTAGGAGATGTATATCTCTGATGGTTTGGTTTCAAGTAGGTGAGTTTGCTCTAATTGGTCCATAACTAGTCTATGATGCCATTGAAAAAGTTTGACTCATTAGAGAGAGGTTAAAGACGGCCCAAAGTCGGCAAAAGTCCTATGCCGACAATAGAAGAAAGGATCTTGAATTTGAGAATGGTGATTGGGTCTACTTGAAAATCTCATCTATGAAAGGTGTGATGAGGTTTGGCAAGAAGGGGAAACTTAGTTCCCGGTTTGTGGGCCCATACCAAATCTTAAAACGTATTGGTAAAGTTGCATATGAATTGGACTTGCCAAGTGAGTTTGCTCCGATTCACCCATTGTTTCATGTTTCCATGCTTAAGAAGTGCATTGGTGATTCCGTATCCATCCTTCTTTTAGAGGGTTTAGGAGTTGATGAGAACATTTCCTATGAAGAAGTTCCTGTTGAGATTTTGGACCGGCAAGTTAAGAAGTTTAGGAACAAAGAGATAGTTTCTGTTAAGGTCTTATGGAGGAATCACTTAGTTGAGGGTGCTACATGGAGGCCGAGGCCGACATGAAGTCCCGATATCCTCATCTTTTTCCTTCTACTCCTATCCCTACTTGAGGTAAATAGTTTCTTGAGTTTGGTGTTTTGTAAATCATTTGTGCTATGAGTTTTCTTTATGATTTACTTATGTTGTGCATGTTCTTGTGAGAATTCATGTTTAGCATATATTGAGTTTTCATGATTTATATGTTCCTCATGTTGGTTTGCACTTTAGTATGATAATTGCATATTTGACTTCATGAGGTGAAATAATGAACATGTTTGACTATACTTGTGATGATATGGCTTAATGGCTCTTTATTGATTGTGCTGAGCTCAATCTAAGTTGGAGAAGGTAGTTCCTCCTATAATCAGGTGAAATGATGAGTTCTGGATTAAGTGCCTACTTGCTTGTGATAACATTGCTTATGTCTTGAGATGGAGTTGATGTTTCCTCCTTTTAATTGTGCATTGTTTTGATGTTGCATACATGTTGGGCATCTAGTCTTGAGTCTTTACTTCCGTAAGGTGTCTAGATCACCATTCGAGGACGAATGTTCTTAAGGGGGAGATAATGTAACACTCCGGAAAATGATTAAGTTAAACTAGAACCTAAACGTAAGGCTAAAATAATAAAATGACTCCCCGAAGTTTTAGTAAGTCATTTAAGGTTAAAAATAAGGTAATTGGAATCTAGATCAATGGGCAAGTGCCAAGGTAAGGGGCCAATCTAAGGCCAAAGGACAAGGCTGGCCCTAGCTAGGAGCTACTTCCCCAAACCTTCACGAGGGGGAACACAACTCGTGGTCCACTCTACGACTCGTGAAGGTGGTCATGATGCTCTCTTAGTTTTTAGGGAGTTTGGGACATTTTGAGGGAGCTACTGCCTAAGGGACCACGGGCCGTGGTCCCCTTGAAGAGGCAATGGGGGTGCTCGTGAAGATGTCTTAGTGTGTGGAGGCAAGGCTTGAGAAGTATGCCTTGGCCTCAAGACCACGACTTTCACCACGACTTGTGGTCATCACCATGGACCGTGGGAGGTCTCGTGGTTATTCATTGGCCTCGTGGGACGTTGGCACACTTGAGGAGGCTACTTCCTGCCCGACCATGGGTCGTGGTCCTCCCCATGGCTCGTGGAGTGAGTTATGAGCCTGAACGGGGGTTCACTTAAAAGAAGGACCTTAAGGTCATTTCCTTTTTAGTCCAACTTAAGTAGGGGTGTTTTAGGTATTTTAGGGGTAAAATGTATATTGGTTTTAAATCAAAATTCACAAGACTTGGTCATTATTCACAAACATCCAAATATTTTCCCCAAAATCCTCTCCTCCCAATATTTCTCTCTCTACAAGTTCCTTCATTGAAGAACAACAAGAACTTGAAGGTTAGGGCTCAAGAATCAATCTTCTCAACTACCATTCATGGGAAAAAGCTTCAATTAAGGTATGGGAACCTTGATTCATGGAACACTTTTCTCCATGAAGCCCTTCGAACTCTAATTTCAAATTTGGGTTATTGTTCAAAAACTAGGGTTTTCATTCTAGCCATGGGTTCTTCCTAAAAACGATTTTATTATGTTAATTGCATTATATTATGGATGATTTGATGTTTAATGGTGATTTTTATTGTAAAATTCCCCATGAACCCATGAACTACTCCATGACCCCAATTTCATAAATTGTGATGGGTGTATTGATGCAAGATGATTACTATGAACTTTTCATATGTTAATCTAGTTATTGAATCTTTTTTTATTCATGCTTAAAGTAGTATTTCTAAGTGTGATTGTGAGACTTGGTTCATGACCCTTGAATAGGGTAAATTATGAACGTCTGTTCATGATTGATGAAAGTTGTAGGTGAACTTATAATTCACTTGAAAGGTAAAGATCTTATCACCATTGTGTAAATTGAGGTATTATTGAAAGATCAATTCTCCCCTTACCCTTTACACATATTCATGTATGACTTGTCTAATATGGTGATAACATTGTGCAGTGATTGAAAGGCTAGTTCTCATGAAAACACTATGAATGTAATGTGAAAATTCTACTCACATGTTAATGACGATTCTAAGGTTGAAAGTACATTCTCACCCTTAATGAATCTATGAGCTACTTTGAGTTTTCTTAGTAGGAGTGGGGGTATGGGATTTCACTTCCACATTGCACAAGTAGGCTTAGTAGGATGTTATGGGATGGTTACTTGCTATTTTTCGTGTTATTTGTTGTTGTAGCTGATAGTTGAAACCAAATCCCCCTGATATTTGACACTTGTGTCACCCCAAACATGAACCATGTTTTTATTCGTAAATATTTTACCTATGATTCACTTGATCATATTCATGCTTTTCTATTAATTCTCAAATATATACCACTCCCTTGGGACTCGACCCCAACTGACTTATTTGGGTTATATTACTACTTAACGATCATTGACACTTAGTATTGGATGAAGTGTCTTTGATAACGTTAATTAAAATCAAAATGGTGCCGCTGCCAGGGAGTGGTGTTATTTGAGAATTTTTAGTTAAGTTGGATTTTGTTCTTGTTAGTCATAGTTGAACTTACTTAATTTTTAGTTTTGGTTTTTGTGTTGCTGTTTAGAGCAGAGACTTTGAGCATATTTGGTAGCAACAGGAACCCAATGGATCACCCTCCTTCGAGATTGATGATGTTTAGGGATAACATCTTAAGTTTAAAGCAATTGGAGGGTGAGTCCATGTATGAGTTGTGGCAAAGGTTTAAAATCCTATTGCAGCAATGCCCAACTCATGAGATTCTGAATATACTACTTCTGGAATGTTTCTACCAAGGTCTTTGCCCCGTAAATAGAATAATGGCTGATCAACTCTCTTTGGGATGCTTGATGCAACATTCGTATGAGATCGCAGCCCAACTCCTTGATTGTGTGGTTAAAACCAACAAGGAGAAGATGGAAAAAGAAAATGACCAAGACTTGGTAACTTTGCTGGGTCAGCTAGATACCTTGGCCCAAAAGGTCAAGGACTTAGAAGTGTTGTCCAAAAAGAAGGACAGGTACATCCCCCTCACGAGCGTCGAAAGATGAAGAAACAAAAGGGTGGGAAAAATGAAGAGGTCCTCTTACTCATTCTACACAAAGTTGAAGAACATGACAGAGTGTTGGAGGAGATAAGAGAGAAAATCTTGATGCTGAACCAGATGACGACCTCTCATTCTATGCTCATTAAGTTACTGGGGTCTTAAATGGACCAGGTGCTTCCTTCTCTCTACCCAGAGCCAAAAGAGGGGTGGCCTTATCAAAATGAGGCAAACCTCACTAATGGAACTTAAGTGGGGAGTTGTGTCATGCCACGACATTAAATAAGGCGCTTCCTGTGAGGTAACCCAAGAGTTTATCGCTTTATGTTTGCTTTAAGAAATAACGGTGTGTTGTTTGTGTAGCTCAAAGTGGGGAAAGTTGTTGAAAAGTGCAGGTTGGCGAGCTAAAGGTCCAGTCGGTGCATCGCCAAAGACGTTGGCGATCCCGACCTAGACCATCGTTTGACTCGAGACAATTTTAAATTGGAGTCTGTAAAACTCGGCAAACCCAGGAGCAACTTGGCGAATCGTCGATTAGGTCAGCGATCGAGATCTATTCCAGCGTTTGGACCCCCACATTACCTGTATGTCTTGTAAAACTTGGCGAGGTAAGTGAACACTCAGCATGTCATTGAGTGGGTCGGCGAGCATGACTAATATCGCCGAATGGGCGAGAACTGGATGGTTTTGAAAAGGCCAAAGGTTTTAACTTCCAACCCTCTCACTTTCCCTCAGTTTTAAACTTCCCAAACTCACACCCGCACATTACTTTTTATATTTCTTGCATTTTTAGAGTATATTAGTCATTGATTTGTGCTTAGAGTGGGATTATTTTGCCTCCAAGTATTCCAAGATTTATTAATTCGGCATTAAAGGTTGGTTTTCTGAACCCCAAGTGTACTTTTAGCATTTTGTACTCATTTGCAATGATTTTATCTTGGTGATGTGTGTTGGGCCTTTCTGATTATAATTGTTGTTGGGTATGCCTGTTTTAATTCAACATCCTTGCCCGTATTGTTTTTAATGATTGAATTCACGTAATGTATGCCTTAAAATTGGTTAGAATTTGTCGGGTTGTGCTTGAATGTTGTTGAGTCTAGTCGGGCGAAGTCTAAGTAACCCGTAGTTGTGCCAAATGACATAATTTGCCCAATGATAGAGAGGGTGACGTCATTCTTAAAGGCAAAAGTCATCAAATGGCCAAACAAAACCGGGTGAAGTCTGAGTATCCTAGGGTAATGGGTGTAATGGGTCTTGCTTTAATTTAGTGGGTGCATTCTTTGATTTTGTTTTCGGGGATTGCGGGGTTGAATTTGAGAAGTTGGGTTGAAAGTAGGTACGTTGGATCGTTTGGAGAGCTGGGTCGAGCACGCCGAACCACTCGGCGGTTCGCCGAAATTTCCCATCTCGCCTTTAATTTCCTGTTATACTTGAATTTTGACTCTGTAACTTTCAGCAAGAAGCTTAAGGTCGCCGAAGGCACTCGTCGACTCTATGAAAGTCCTTCTTGATCGCCCTTTGTCTTCACCCCTGAGCCTTAAATTGCACTAAAGCTTTCGGCGGGCTAATCCTTGCTCGCCGAATGCTGTCGATAATTCGCTGAAAGGCCTTCCCATCACCGACATGTCAAATATTTTTGAGATTTTGAGCCAATCCTTTCAGCAAGCCCGATTTAGATCGCCAAAGTTATTTGGAGACTAACCAGCCGGTTCGGTGAGTCTGTCTGCAACTGTTTTCTTCTATGAAGCTATTGAATTAATTCTGAATTAATTCTAACTTCTTCCTGATGTTTTGCAGACATGGATAGACCAAAAGTTGCTGGAAGTAACATGCCACCCCGAAAGAAAGCAAAGGGGATTACAATCAATAAGGATGCAGCTACATCCAGGGGCAAGGCCACCAAACTTCCCATAACTGGTGGGCAAGGCAAAGGAAAAGAGAAGGCACCTGCATCACCAGAGGTCAGCTCCGATAATGACGGAATCTATGCCACTCACCTCACCACTTCTGAGACTGAGGGTGAGCACCAAGAGCCTCAAACTGTAGCTTCTAATGATGATGAGTTGGTAGTAGCACAGAAGGCAGAGCTCCGGTCAAAAAGGATGAATGATCCCTCTAGGATTAGGACTCATCAGCCCACCACTTATTCTCCTCCAGTTCTAGCACAGGCAGTGGTGCTTGCACCACCAGGTTAGAGTCCTCCCTCGAAGTCTCTGAACAGATTAAAGTCTGAGGGGCTGAGGACGATTATTGAAGAGAAGCATCTGTCCACGAATAGGGTGATTGACAGGTACCCAGAGATTATGAGATGTCTAAAGTCTCATAAATTCTAGCTCTTCACCAAGTCCCATGGCCCGTACATTCCAAGTTGGGTCTGACAATTCTATAGTGCCTGCAGTATATTAATACCAATGGGAAGAAGTAGACAGTTAAATTCAAGCCGGTTGACTATGTGGTTGTCAGGGGTAAGAGAGTACAATGTGATTTTACTACCATCAATGCAATATTAGAATGTACTACGAGACTGGAGGATGACTGTCACCACAAGATCAGGAATACTACTGGTGGGAAAGGCAAAGGAAAAGAGAAGGCACCTGCATCACCAGAGGTCAGCTCCGATAGTGACGGAATCTATGCCACTCACCTCACCACTTCTTAGAGTGAGGGTGAGCACCAAGAGCCTCAGACTGTAGCTTCTAATGATGATGAGCTGGTAGTAGCACAGAAGGCAGAGCTGCGGTCAAAAAAGATGAATGATCCGTCTAGGATTAGGACTCCTCAACCCACCACTTATTCTCCTCCAGTTCTAGCACAGGCAGTGGTGCTTGCACCACCAGTTTAGGGTCCTTCCCCAAGTCTCTGAACAGATTAAAAACTGAGGGGCTGAGGAAGATTATTGATGAGAAGTATCTGTCCACGGATAGGGTGATTGATAGGTACCCAGAGATTATGAGATGTCTAAAGTCTCATAAATTCTAGCTCTTCACCAAGCCCCATGGCCCGTACATTCCAAGTTGGGTCCGACAGTTCTATAGTGCCTGCAGTATATTCATACCACTTGGGAAGAAGTCGACAGCTAAATTCAAGCCGACTGACTACGTGGTTGTCAGGGGTAAGAGAGTACAATGTGATTTTACTGCCATCAATGCAATATTAGAATGTACTACGAGACTGGAGGATGACTGTCACCACATGATCAGGACTACGACTTTAGAGAACATGAAAAAATGGTTAGCTCCATTGATATTAGACGACACTCCTAAGTAGCTTGAGTTTGGGGCAGTTATTGAAAAGAAGGACCTCAATGTGGCAGTGAGGTATTGGTTTGGCTTCATCAGCAGCACGATCATGCCCTCCCAAAACGAGTCTATTCTCTGCCATACCAAAGCAACATGTTTGGGCTACCTCATTAAGGGGTCAAGGTTGAACTTGGGGATGATCATCGCAAAGGAAATGCTAATGCCGGCCAAGCAACGCCAAACTTAACTCCCATTTTCGGGGTTGATCACCGAGTTGTGAAGACAGGCTCGAGTTCCTGGAGATGTAAAAAAGGAACTGGACGTGATTCCCACATCCTCTATCGATATTCAGAGGATCGAGGCGGAGTATCTAAAAGATCAGGCGGAGAGGAATAAAAAGGCATCCCCGGTGGACTCTTCCCCAGTTGTGAACACAAACTCACTACCTGCAGAGGCAGTTTTGCCTACTCTGACCCCTGGGCCTTCAGGTACCTCTACTACTGTTCCTTCTAACACCCCAGGTTCTTCTACTACTGCACTGCCTCCTAGACCTGTTGTTATTGTTGTTTCCCGAACTCCGCTCACTCAGGCTTTATTACTCTGGATGGGACAGCTTTCCCATTCTACCAATCATCAAGCTGTCAGAATCGAGGCCTCCATTTCGGCCATGATTTAGATTGCCCTGGCTGATGCTGTGACGCCATTGAGCGATACCATTGATGCCATTACGGCTAGGATAGTGGTGTGTGGGCATGGCCAAGGGGCCACCGATGAGGTGACGACTTTAAAGGCCGTTATTGTTCTGTTGAGAAGCGATGTGGATCAACTGAATTCCACCAACATGTCCATGATTTTTGGGATGGTGGAGATCCCAGATATACCAAATATGCCTCCGGCTACCACCGGAGATAAGGTTATAGTTGAGGAGGCATTTGATCTCGAGTTTGAGGCGGAGATGGATGAGGACATTCTTGAGATGTCTGAGGAAGCTTCGTATGACGACCTTACTGAGACTGAGGAAGCCATGGTAGATGCAGTCGTGCAAGCTTCTTTGGCGGATACACCCTTGGCTGATCCTAATGCAGCTACTGTTCTTTCTGAGTTGACACTAGGCATTGATACCCAAGTTCATATTGATGCACCGGACACTGATGCCTCGACAGGTGGAGTGACTGAGTAGACATGATACCTTCTTTACCTCCCTCTCTGTCTCACTTTATTTTGACTTTTGGATATTTTTGTTTGCATTTGAGGACAAATTATTTTATTTGAGGTGGGGTAACGCCCAACTTTTGTGACTGGTTTTGTGTATATGAGCTATAATTGTGTGTTACACAATTTTTGTGGATGCTTGAGCTTGTGGCTCCTTGTTTTTAATTGTAAATTATTTTTGGACTCTTCCGAAAAATTGTTCCACCACCTGTTTGTATTGAATGTTGTTGTTCTCTTGAAAATTTCAGTATCGATTTTGATCAATACCAATGACTTGAATAGTGCTCATAATCGAACAAAAATGAATGTGCGGCTACAATGATGTCAAATGAAGTTGCATAGACAATGTGTGAACTTTTTGCATCTCGTTGTGACTAACCAAGTATCGAATTGAGTCTCTTGTGATGAACATTGCACACTAGCGAAAGTGTGGAGTCTTGTTTAACATTGGTGTCTATGCCTTGTGTGATGAGCTTACCGTGAACCATGTGTGATGACACCTAGAATTTTCCTCATTGGTCCAGTTGACTAAGTGATACAATCTCTTGATATGATCTTAGGCAACTTTGAAGAGTGTGAAACAATTTGACATTATACCTCTTTTCTGGCCTACCTTGTGAGTGTGTGAACTCCATTTGAACACCCTTTGAGCCTTAACCTTTTCTGGGAAGAAACTTGATGAAATTGTAACATTTCTTGATCCATTACCCTTAATCCTCACGATTTGTGGTTTGTGTGAATAGTCAACTTAGGCCAAAAGCCTAAGTTGGGGGTATAGTGACAAGAGAAGGTAAATCAAGAAGTGCAAGAATGTCCCCTTCGACTTATGGTTTTGAGAAAAATGTTACCCCTCCATATAAAAAAGAAGAGAGAGAAAAATAAGAAAAGAATGAAAAAGTTGTGAAATAAAGTTGTGAAAATGCAAGAAGAAATGGGGTTTCCAATAGTCCATGGAAAGTGAATAATTGGGTGACTTGTGAGCACGGATGAAAATGATGAAGAAAAAGAAAGAAGGTATTTTTCACACCACATTTCATGAGGATTACAACCATTAAGCCTAAATGAACATACCTTTGCACTCAGCCCCGTTACAAGCCTTGAAAATAACTTTTTGATCTTGAGTTAGCTGAAACAAGGGTAGATTGGAAAATACGAGCAAGCCTATGGGTGAAATCATGCATTGTGTTCATCTTTGTGAGTGTGAGCGTTGCATTTGATTCTGAAGCTTTAAATTGTGAACTATTGTGTGTGAATATGGAATCATTCTTTGTGTGAGAGCATTTGAGTACCTTTGTTGAGCTTGAACTTGCATTTGAAGCAAGTATTGTGAACTTGAGAATCTTTGATAGTGGTGAGACACAAATTGAATCTCTGAGTGCACAATTGATCTTTGCATGACTAAGTTGAGTCTTTTTGTGTGCATTCAATATTGAGTCTTGTACAGCACTATTTGAGACATTCTTTTTAAATTGTTGAACTTGAGTTTTACTTGAGGACAAGCAAAAGTTTAAGTTGGGGTGTTGATGAGTCCACGATTTGGACTCATTTAGGGCTTCATTTTAATAGATTTAGTGTCCTCAAATGAATAGTTTGTGCCAATAACTGATGTAAATCCTTTATTTTCAGGTATTTGGATTGAAGAACAAAGCATGGACACTAATGAGCAAAAAGGAACAAGGCAGCTAAAAGAACGAAGGAAAGAAGGCTTGAGGATCGCCTAATCCATTGGGTGAGTCACCGAATAGCCATTGTCTCACCTAATGTTCCAGTGTACCAAACCTTGAAGGAGAAAATTAGGTCGGCAATAAAAAGGAACAGTCGGTGAGTCGCCGAAATGCATTTATTGCCTAAAGTTTCAGACCTTGAAGATGATGAAGGCCAAATCAGAAAAGCAATGGAATTGACCAAACGGTGGATCACCGAGTGGATCGGCAATCCCGACTTATTGCGATGAATGGTCCTTCGCAACAAATTTTTGGATACCATTAATACATGTTTGAATTTTTAGTTTAGTATCATTCTTTTATCAGATTTTTAATCTAGCTTTCATTATTATTCAGTTTTCAAATGAGAGAGCTTAGAACTGAGTTTAGAGACAATATTTCCTTAGCTCTGAAGATTTGAAGATTTCCATTTCTAAGAAATTGGAAGTGGGTGTTGAAGATTCTTCATCTTAGACCATTTTAAAGACAAAATTAAGCTTACCCAGTTGATGGAAACACAATTTGGTAACGATTTTTACCTTTTTATGATGTCTAGCTTAAACCCCAATTCTTGGGGTGTATGAAAAAAACCCTAAACCCTAAACCCTAACCTAAAACTCAAAATCCTAAACCTAAAACCCTAAGAAACCCTGAACCCTAAACCTTAATAAACCCTAAAACCCTACAAAACCCTACAAAACCCTAATCTCTAAACGATAAACCCTAAGAAACACTTAACCCTTAAAAACCCAGAAAAACCCAAAAACCTCTAAACCTAAAAAACTCTAAGCTTTAAACCCTATAAATCACAAAATCATATATACTAATCCCTAAAAAATACTAAAAACCCCTAAGCCCTAAACCCTAAACCAATAAAACCTTAAAAAACCTTAACCAAAACAACCCAAAGACCTAAACCCTAAAAACCTAAATAAGACCCTTCACCTAAGACCCTAAACCTAAAAACCCCTAAGCCCTAAACCCTAAATCCTAATCTAAAACCCTAACCCTAAACATAAAAAAACCCTAAACCCAAACCTAAAATCATAAAACTCTAAGAAACCCTAAACCTTAAGAAACCCTAAATCCTATATACCCTAAAATAAATCCTAAAACCCATTTAAACCCCCTAAAACTCCCTAAATCATATATGCTAAACCCTAATAAACACAAAAAAAAAAAACCTAAGCCTTAAACCCTATATCCATAAAATCCTAAAAAACCTTAACCTAAAAAACCCAAAGCCCTAAACCCTAAAAACATAAATAAAACCCTTAACCTAAAAATCCTAAGAAACACTTCACCCTTAAAAACCTTTAAAAACCTTAAAATACTACAAAACCATAAACCTAAAATAACTCTAAACCCTAAACACGAAATACCTAACTAAAAACCTTAACCTAAAACCCTATACATAAAACAACCCTAAGCCCTACACCCTAAACCCTAACCTAAAACTCTAAATCCAAAACATAAAACGCTAAGAAACCCTAAAACCTAAACCTTAAGAAACCCTAAATTCTATACACCCTAAAATAAACCCTAATAATCATTTAAACAACTACAAAACCCAAAGCCCTAAACCATAAACCCTAAAAAACCCTAAGAAACAGTTAACCCTTAAAAACCCAGAAAAACCCAAAAACCTCTAAACCTAAAAAACTTCAAGCCCTAAACCATATATGTTAATCCTCGAAAAACACTAAAAATCCCTAAGCCCTAAACCCTAAACCTATAAAACCCTAAGACACTTTAACCTAAACAACCCAAAGCCCTAAACCCTAAATAAAACCCTTAACCTAAAACCCTAAATATAAAAAATCCTAAGCCCTAAACCCTAAACCCTAACCCAAAACTCTAAATCCTAAACCCTAAATCCTATAAACCCTAAAATAACCCTAAAACCCATTTAAAAGCCCAACAAAACCCCAAGCTCTAAACCAAAAACCCTAAAAATCTCTAAGAGACACTTAAACATTAAAAACCCAAAAAAAACCTTAAACTAAATTACTCTAAGTTCTAAAACCTATAAGTCCTTAAATTGTATATGCTAAAAAAACCTTAAGCCCTAAACCCTAAACCTATAAAATCCTAAAAACCTTAATCCAAAAAAATCCTAATTCCCTAAACGCTAAACACCTAGAGAAAAATATTAACCTAAAAAAACCCTAAGCCCAAAACCCTAAACCCTAACGTAAAACCCTAAATCCTAAACCCTAAATCCTATAAAATGCTAAACCTTAAGAAACCCTAAATCCTATAAATCCTAAAATAAACACTAAAATCCATTTAAAACTTCTACAAAACCCTAACTCTAAGCCCTCAATCCTAAGAATATGTAAACCCTAAACCTTAAAAACATAAAAAAAAAAAAAAAAATCTAAGCCCTAAACCCTAAAAACCCTAAGAAACACTTAACCCTTAATACCCCTTAAAAATCCCAAAAAACTCCAATACCTAAAAAACACTAAACTCTAAACCCTATAAAGCCCTAAATTGTATTTGCTAAACCCCTAAAGACACAAAAAACCCTAAGCCCTAAACCCTAAACCTATAAAATTCTAAAAAAACAATAACCTAAACCCTAAACCTTAAATCCCAAACCTAAAACCCTAAGAAACCCTAAACTCTAATCCTTAAGAAACCCTAAATCCTGTAAACCCTAAAAACCATTTAAAATCCCTACAAAACCCTAATCTCAAACCCTAAATCCTAAAAATATGGAAAGCGTAAACCTAAAAAAGACAAAAAAAAACTAAGCCCTAAACCCTAAACCTTAAAAAACCCTACGAAACACTTATCCCATAAAAACCTTAAAAACCCAAATAATCCCTAAACCTAAAAGAGTCTAACCCTAAAACCTATAAAGCCCTAAATCATATATGCTAAATCCTTAAAAACAGGAAAAAAAAAACTCTAAGTCCTAAACCCTTAACCTATAAAACCCTGAAAAACCTTGACCCAAAAAACCCAAAGTCCTAAACCCTAAAAACCAAACCTTAAAAAACCATAAACCCTAACCTTAAAAAACCATACACCCTAAACCAAAAAAACCCCTAAACCCTAACCTAAAACCCTAAATCCTAAACCTAAAACCCTAAGAAACCCTAAATATTATAAACCCTACAATAAACCCAAAAAAAAGCATTTAAAACTCCCACTAAACCCTAAGATCGAGACCCTAAATCCTAAAAATCCGTAAACCTTAATCCTAAAAAACTCAAAAAAAAAAACCTAAGCCTTAAACCCTAAACCCTAAGAAACACTTAACCCTTAAAAATCCTGAAAAACCCCTAAACCTAAAAAACTCTAAGCGCTTAAACCCTATAAAGCACAAAATTGTATATGCTAAACCCTAAGAACACAATAAAAAAAAACCCTAATTCCTAAACCCTAAAAACTAGATAAAACCCTTAACCTAAAACATTAAACCTAAAAAAACCCTACCCTAACCAAAAATCCTAAAACCTAAACCTAAAGCCCTAAGAAACCTTTAACCCTAAACTTTAAGAAACCCTAAATCTAATAAACCCTAAAAACCATTTAAAACCCCTAAAAACCTAAACTCTAAACCTTAAAACCTAAAACTCCATAAACCCTAAACCTAAAAAAGACAAAAAACCTAAAGCCCTAAACTCTAAGAATCACTTAACCTATAAAAACCCATAAAAACAAAAAAACCTCTAAATCTAAAAACTCTAAGTGCTAAACCTATAAAGCCCTAAATCGTATACGCTAAACCCTATAAAAAACAAAAAAAAACATAAGCCCTTAACCCTTAAACTATAAAACCCTAAAAAAAACCTTAACTTAAATAACCCAATGCCCTAAACCCTAAAAACCTATACAAAACCTTTAACCTAAAACCCTAAACCTTAAAAACCCAAAGTCCTAAACCCTAAACCCTAACCTAAAACTCTAAATCCTAAACCTAAAACACTAAGAAACCCTAAACCTTAAGAAATCCTATAAACCCTAAAATAATCCCTGAAAACCATTTAAAACTCCTACAAAAACCTAAGCTCTAAACCCTATAAAGCCCTGATTTTTTTATGCTTAACCCTAAAAACCACAAAAAAAAAAACCTAACCCTAAACCTATGAAAACCTAAAAACCTTAACCTTAAAAACCCAAAACCCTAATCCCTAAAAATCTAGATAAAATGCTTAACCTAAAACCCTAAACCTAAAAAATCCCTAAGCCCTAAACCCTAACTTAAAACCCTAAATCCTAAACCTTAAACCCTAAGAAACCCTAAATCCTAAAAATCATAAAATAAACCCTAAAAACATTTAAAATCCATACAAAACCCTAAGATGTAAACCCTAAAACTAAAAAACACAAAAAAAACCTAACCCCAAAACCCCTAAACGCTAAAAAATCCTAAGAAACACTTAACCTTAAAAACCCCAAAACCTAAAAAACTCTAAGCTCTAAACCCTACAAAGCCCTAAATCATATATTCTAAACTCTTAAAAACACAAAAAAAAACCTAAGTCGTAAACCCTAAACCCAAAAAAAACCCTAAGAAACACTTACCCTTAAAACCCCAAAACCTAAAAAATTATACGCCCTAAACCCTATAAAGACCTAAATCGTATATGCTAAATCATAAAAAATACAAGTCGTAAAACACTAAATCCTAAACTTAATACCATAAAAAACCTTAACCTAAAAACCCCAAAGCCCTAAACCCTAAAAACCTAGATAAAACCCTTAACCTAAAACCCTAAACATAAAAAAACCCTAAGCCCTAAACCCTAAAATCCTAAACCTAAAACCCTAAGAAACGCTAAACCCTAAACCTTAAGAAACCCTAATATAAACCCTAAAAGCAACCCCTACAAAACTCTATGCTCTAAACCCTAAGTCCTAAAAATCCATAAAACTTAAACCTAAAAAACACAAGAAAGCCCTAAGCCCTAAAAACTAGAAAACCCTAAGAAACACCTAACCCTTAAACACCCTAAAAACCCAAAAAACCCCGAACCTAAAAAAACTCTAAACTCTAAATTCGATAAAGCCCTAAATCGTATATTCTAAACCCAAAAAAACACAAAAAAAAACCTTAGCCGTAAGCCCTAAATCAATAAAAATACTAAGAAACCTTAACATATCAAACCCTAAGAAACCTTAAACCCTAAACCCTAAACCTTCAGAAACCCTAAATCATATAAACCCTAAAACCATTTAAAACCCCTAAAAAACGCTAAGCTCTAAACCCTAAATCCTACAAATATGTAAACCCTAAAATTAAAAACACAAAGAAAAAACCCTAAGCCCTAAACCCTAAAAATCCCTAAGAAACTATTAACCCTTAAAAACCTTAAAAAATCCAAAAACCCCTAAACCTAAAAAAACATCTAAGCTCTAAACCTTATAAAGCCCTAAATCATATATTCTAAACCCTAAAAATACACACAAAAAAAACTAAGCCCTAAACCCTAAATCCTAAAAACCAAGATATAACTCATAACCTAAACCCCCAAGCCCTAAGCCCTAAACCCTAACCTAAAACCCTAAGAAACCATAAACACTAAACTTGAAGGATCCCTAACACCTATAAAGCCTAAAATAAACCCTAAAAAGGATTTAAAACTGCTACAAAACCCTAATCTTCTGTAAACCCTAACCCTAAAAAAACAAAAAAACCCTAAGCCCTAAACCCTTAATCATAAAAAACTCTAAGAAACACATAAACCTTAGAAACACTAAAAAACCCTAAACCTAAACAACTTTAAACTCTAAACCCTACAAAGCCCTAAATCGTATATGCTAAACCCTAATAAACACAAAAAAAAACCTAAGCCCTAAACACTAAACCTAAAAAACCCTAACCTTAAAAACCCAAAGCCCTAAACCCTAAAATCCTAGATAAAACCCTTAACCCAAAACCCTAAACATAAAAATCCCTAAGCCCTTAACCCTAAACCCTCACCTAAAACCCTAAATCCAAAACCTAAAACCCTTAGAAATCCTAAACCTTAAACCTTAAGAAACCCTAAATCCTATTAACCCTAAAGTAAACCATAAAAACAATGTAAAACCCCTACAAATCCCTAAGCTCTAAACCCAAAATCGTAAAAATTCATAAACCCTAAACCTAAAAAACACACAAACTCCTAAGCCCTAAAGCCCAAAAATCCCTAAGAAACATTTAATCCTTAAAAACCCTAAAAATCTTAAGAAACCCAAAAACCCTAAAAGCCCCTACGAAACTCTTAGTACTTAAAAACCCTAAAAAAACCAAAACCCCTAAACCTAATAAACATAAACCCTAAGCTCTGAATCCTATAAAGCCCTAAATTTTAAATGCTAAATCCTAAAAAACACAAAAAAAAACCTAAGCTTGAAACCCTAAATCTATAAAACCCAAGAAAACCATAACCCGAAAAACCCAAATCCCTAAACCCTAAACACCTAGATAAAAACATTAACCTAAAACCCTAAACCTAAAACAAAACTCTAAGCCCTAAACCTTAAACCCTAAACTAAAACGCTAAATTCTAAACCTAAAACCATAAGAAACCATAATCCCTAAACCATAAGAAACCCTAAATCTTATAAACCCTAAAATAATAACTAAAAACATTTAAAACCCCTAAAAACTCGAAGATCTAAACCCTAAATCCTAAATGCTAGTAAACCCTAAACCTATAAAAAAACAAAAAACCCTAAGCCATAAACTCTAAACCCTAAGAAATACTTAACCCTTTAAAACCCTAAAAAAACCCAAACACCCCTAACCCTCAAAAACTCTAAGCTCTTAACCCTATAAAGTCCTAAGTCGTATATGCTAAACCCTAAAAAACACATAAAAACCCTAAGCCCTAAACCCTAAACCTATAAAATCCTAAAAAACCTTAACCTAAAAAACTCAAATCCTTAAACCCTAAGAACCTAAATAAAACACTTAACCTAAAACGCTAAACCTAATATAACCCTAAACCCTAACCTAAAACTCTAAATACTAAACCAAAAACACTAAGAAACCCTAAAGCCTAAACCTAAAAAAATCCCTAAATCCTATAAACCATAAAATAAACTCTAAAACCCATTTCAAACCCCAACTTATCCCTAAGCACTAAACCATAAAACTAAAAAACCGTAAGAAACACTTAACACTTAAAATCCTAAAAAAAAACAAATCTCCTAAACCTAAAATACGGTAGGCTCTAAACCCTATAGAGCCCTAAACCCTAAAAAACCAATAAACATTAACCTAAAAACCCAAAGCACTAAACCCAAAAAACCTAGATAAAACCCTTACCTAAAACACTAAACCTAAAAAAACCCTAAGCCCTAAACCCCAAACACTAACCTATAACCCTAAATCCTAAACCTAAAATCCTAAGAAACCCTAAACCCTAAACCTTAAGAAACCCTAGATCCAAAAAACACTAAAACCCATTTAAAACCCCTACAAAATCCTAAGCTCTAAATCCTAAATCCGAAAAATCCGTAAACCCTAAACCTAAAATAACACAAAAGAAAACATAAGAAAAACTTAACCCTCAAAAACACTAAAAAAGTCCCAAAAACCCCTAAAGCTAAAAAACTTTAAGCTCTAGATCCTATAATGCCCTAAATCGTATATGATAAACCCTAAAAAATACAAAAAAAAAAAAACTCTAAGCCCTAAACCCTAAACCTATAAGATCCAAAAAAACCATAACCTAAAAACCCAAACTCCTAAACCCTAAACACTAAAATATCTTAACAAACACTTAACCCTTAAAAACCATAAAAAAAAAACCAAAAATCCCCATAACCTAGAAAACTCTAAACTTTATAAAGCCCTAGATCGTATATCCTAAACCCTAAAAACACACAAAAAATCCTAAGCCTATAAAACCCTAAAAAACCTTAAACTAAAAAATCCAAAGCCCTAAACTATATAAACCTAAATAAAACCCATAACCTAAAACCCTAAACCGAAAACAACCCTAAGCCCTAAACCCTAAACCCAAACCAAAAACCCTAAACCTTAAGAAACGCTAAATCCTATAAACCCTGAAATCAAACCTAAAAACCATTTAAAACCCCTACAAAATCCCAAGTTTTAAACCATAAACCCTAATAAACTTAAGAAACACTTAACCTTTAAAAACCCTAAAAGAAAACCCAAAAAACCACTAAACCTAAAATACTCTAAACTCTAAACCCTATAAAGCCCTAAATTGTATATACTAAACCCTAAAAAACACAAAAAAAAAAACCTAATCCTTAAACCCTAAACATATAAAACCCTAAAAACTTAACCTAAAAATCTTAAAGCCCTAAAAACCTAGAGAATAACCTTAACCTAAAACCCTAGACCTAAAAAAACCCTAAGCCCAAAACCTTAAATCCTAAACATAAAACCCTAAACTCTAAACCCTGAATCCTCAATATTCGTAAACCTTAAACCTAAAAAACACAAAAAAATCTTAAGCCCTAAACCCTAAAAAGCCCTAAGAAACAGTTAATCCTTAAAAATCCTAAGAAATGCAAAAACCCTAAAAAACCCTACGAAACACTTAGTCCTTAAAAACCCTAAAAAACCCAAAAACCCCTAAACAAAATAAACTCTAAGATTTGAACCCTATAAAGCCGCTAAACCTTGTGAAACCCTACATCAGATAAACTCTAAAATCAACCCTAAAACCCATTTTAAACCCCTAAAAACCCTTAAGCTCTAGACCCTAAATCCTAAAAATCCGTAAACCCTAAAGCTAAAAACACACAAAAAAAAACCTAAAAAATGCTTAACCTTGAAAAACCCTAAAAAAAACTCAAAAACCCATAAACCTAAAAAACTCTTAGCTCTAAACCCTATAAAGCCCTAAATCTTAAAAAACCTAAACCCTAACCTAAAAATCTAAATCCTAAACCTAATGCCCTAAGAAATCCTAAATCCTAATTACCCGAAAAACCATATAAAACTCCTAAAACCCCTAAGATTTAAACCCTAAAAATCCGTAAACCCTAGACCTAAAAGACTCAAAAATCCCTAAGCCCTAAACCCTACGGGCTAAAAAAAACCCTTAGAAACACTTAACCCGTAAAACCTGTAGAAAAACCCAAAACCCGCAATACCTAAAAAATAATTGTAAGCTCTAAACCCTAAACACTAAAACTGTAAATCCTAAACCTTAAGAAACCCTAAACCCTAAGAAACCATAAACCTTAAGAAACCCTAGAATAAACCCTAAACCCTAAGAAAAACTTAATCCATAAAAATCCTAACAAATCCCTAAACCTAAAAAACACTAAGCTCTAAACAGTATAAAGCCCTAAATCATATATGATAAACCCTAAAAAAAAAAAAAAAAAAAAAACCAA
>JAJOOH010012862.1:0-36451 GCA_029582605.1 Solanum gracilifrons
CTTATTTTATCACAAATTCCATAGTTTTGTAAAACATCTATAATTGTTTGAGCTATATAACTACCGGTTTTATGCATTTCACAACATTTATAACCTAATTTTTTTTTTTGCAAAGTCCAATTTTCATCAATCCAATGCGCAGTAATAGTGAAATAATCATTACCATTTACACTACGGCCCATATCAGAAGTAATAGCTATTTTACAATTATTATAATAGAATAAACAACGAAGATATTAAAAATGTTGAGCTTGATAATCAAAGATAGCCTTTTTAATTGTATTTCTAGTAAAACCTTTAAAATGTAGATTATACACAATTTGAATATAATGAATAAACCGAGATTTTCAGCAAAGCTAAATGGCAAACCCATAACAACAATCATTTTAGCTAATTCTTCAAGATCTTTTTCTCTACTATATGACCGTTGTATACTAGAACCAGAAACATCAAAAAAATTTAATTGTGTTTGGATCATATTAGAGCCCTCTACTCCTACATTTTCAGGAAGGGTGGTACCATTTTTTTTAGCTTCGGCTACAGTTTTAGCATGCAAAAAAATCATTTTTACAATATGACATTAAATGATTACTCAAATGTCACGTCCCACCCTGTTTTCCTACAGTTTTATGATTCATTCTATGTTTACATTTATTACAAATAGTTTGTGTTTTATCTTCATTCTGAGTCATAAATTGTCACACAACTGATTTTTTAGCGCGTTCTACCTTAGTCCTAGGATGCACGGGGGGGAACGGGAGCAGAACAATGAAAGGAAGAGGGAGCCCGGGAAAAGGGATTGGGAGTGGGACTAGTAGCCGACGGTGGCTCAGTTTCATCATCATCATCATATTCATCAACATTATTATCAAAACTATCAAAATAAGCATTAACATCATCATGTTCATCATCTTCAGGTAATTCCTCATCAAAATTACCAAACCTTCTTTGTAAATGTTCATGATAAGGATCTAATCCACTATTACTATCAATATTAAAAACAGTTTCATCAACATGCGTATAATCATTCGTATTTATTGTTAATTGAGAAGTTTTTTTAGTTTTAGATTGAGAAGTACTATCGGTTTTTTTTTATTTTTCTTGGATTTTGACCTCCATAAATTAGTGATCGAATCAACTATGGTTGTTTTACCCTTGTCAACATTGTTTTTACCGGAATTCATATTCAAATATAAAAAAGTGAGTAAATTATATATAATACGTAAATATAATGCAAAGTTTTAAACAAATAAATAACTAAATAAGTAGAGACTAATTACTCACAAAATAAATAATTAAATGCAAAGTTTTAAACAAATAAATAACTAAATAAGTAGAGACTAATTACTCACAAAATAAATAATTAAATGCAAACAAATAAATAACTAAATGAAAAGTGAGTTGGAACGAATGTAACAAATGTCTACTTAAAAAAGTAGACGTGTATGACCGAAAGCCGAAAATTGAAAGTTGAATTTTGAAGCTCCAATTTTCAAAGACCAAATTCGTAATTTAAACGAGAATAAGAGATTAGAGAGTAGAGAGAGTAGAAGATAATATTTTTGTGACTTGTGAGTGAAAAGAATGAAAGATTGAGGGTATTTATAGTTAAAAAAAGGATGAAAATTTAGTCTTTAGAAGGTTGGGGTATTAAAAAAAGTTTGGGGGTAGGGAGGTGTAAAAGGGAAGTTATGGGGGTGAAAGAGCGGTTGGTGGAGCCCAAAAGCCTTTGACCAACGGCTATAATTTTAATTAAGATTTAAAAAATAAATAAATTAACGAACCGGACCGGACCGGGACCGAAATCGAGACTAACCGGATCAGGACTAACCGATAAATCCCGGTTTCCGTCCGGTTACCCTTCCCGGACCCGCTACGTTTCGGACCAAATCGGGACTAACTGGAATCGAGACGGAACCGGTAACGAACTGGGACGGATCGGAATTGGAATCGGCACCTCCTAGTTCTGTTGCCAGGCTTAACAATGGGCTCAAATCGTGGGCTTGGGATTGTGGCCCAAAATCGTTGGTCATTCTGTGTATGTAAATCTTGTCCGTATTTAAATGAATTTCTAGACTGTGCAAAATATCAAAATGAATATTAACAAATATAAGGAATAAAATGATATTACCACATTTAAGTCCAATAAATTTATTTTTAAAGACATACATATATTCATAAGTGGTATCAGAGCTATTAATGTTTAGCTCACAATAACTCTAATATCACTTTAAAGAAAATCTAATACCACTATTTTTTTTTATCTTTAACTTATTTTTCTATTTAATAATATATTCTAACAATTTTTTAAAAGTTTATATCAATATTTAAATTAATTATATAATATAATCATAATTAAATTTATAATATAAATATAAATTTAATATGAATACATCAGTACATGACACTTTTTTGTGTTAGATAAGTGATTGTTGATCATTCTTAATTTTTCAAGTTCCACCTCTTTTTATTATTTATTGTCGTTTGGCAGAGTGTATAAAAATAATGTTAAATAGAGTGTATTGATAATGTTTGCATTAGAAATGCATTATTAGTTATGCTTGCATTAATTATACATAGATTATTTTTATGCATTGTTTGATTTGATGCATTAAAAATAAAATGCAGTGCATTAAAAAAAATATTTATAAAGATACCTTTCACCATTATGGTGGAAAAGATATAAAAAAGGTATTGAAGGGGCTATTGAGTTTTTAATTGAGTTAATGCATACATTAATACCATTGCATTGCTAATACCTAGAAATTCATGGTATTAGCTATACACACCTTAATACACAATAGAGTGTATAACTAATACAAACATTAGTTATACATAGATTGGAAAAGAGTACCAAACAAGGTACTAGTAATACACAAGGCTATTATTAGCATGCATGATTTTTTTCAATACACTCGACCAAACGATAATACATAATGTGATGAATCCAATGGGTTGGTTGATAATTGTCATCTAATGAGGTCTAAGTGGTTGATTAAGTTTTAATTTTATTTATTTATCTATAATTTTGTAAATTATTTGAAATTTCTATTTTATTTATTTTATTAAAAACCATTAATTAAGATACTTTTAATTTTGATTTTCTAAAATATAGAAGAAAAAAGACGAGGAAACA
This sequence comes from Solanum gracilifrons, assembly GCA_029582605.1. Taxonomy (NCBI): domain Eukaryota; kingdom Viridiplantae; phylum Streptophyta; class Magnoliopsida; order Solanales; family Solanaceae; genus Solanum; species Solanum gracilifrons. Next base: position 3,137 of record JAJOOH010012862.1, read on the forward strand.
ATTTAAAGTGGAATGAGTGCTTTGACTCTTTGGATTTTAAATTTTGTTATAGTAAAAAAATAAATAGAATTTCATGAGATGACCGATGAAGATTTAACAGCACAATGATCATATCCTTAGATTACAAACTTTTCGTTCCAAGTTTGAACCTAGGCATTCACGCCTCAAATATTTTTTATCGTAAAATTATATATAATCGGACATATTAAATAATTGTAGTGATCCAAATAATATGATGTTTTTATTTTAGTGTATTAATTATATATACCTTTATTTTAAAATCAGTTGGTCCTGAGTTTGAACCTAAGTATCTCAATTTCCATGCTTTTTGAGTTTTTCACTTACATGATCTCCCAACATATACTAATTATTTACCATTTTTTTTTATAAAAATAAAGTCACAATGTGTTACTATTTAATTAACAAATAAAAAATAATTATATTTCGTCTGAAATGTCATATTAAAAACTCATTTTTAAGATAGACTAATTTAATCCATATTATCCAATTTGATAAAGTAGCTATTAAATAATCTAAAAACTAAGAAAAAATAGTAAGAACAAAGCATATTGTCTATTAAAATAATTTTCTTACATTCACTATTAATAATAAAAGTATACAACATAAAAAAATTACATAACCACCCATTAAATATTTTTTAATATTCCTATATTTGACTTTTCTGATCCCATTTTCCTGCTGCAACATCAAGCATTTGTGCAAAAATATTACTCTCTATGGACCTTCATCCATTCTATTTTATGTGGTATCTTTTTCTTTTTAATCCGTTTTAAAAAGAATGTTTTATAATTAAAAATAATTTAATTTTAAAATATCTCTTTTATCCATAATGAAATGATTTTCAATCACACAAGTATTTCAGAATTGTTTTGGACTACAAGTTTCAAAATTCTTCATTGAATTTTTAAATATCATGTCAAGTCAAACGGTGTCATATAAAATAGGACGGAGGAAGTATATATGTGTTTTTTTTTAGCCATTTTTTCGTCGTCCTTCTTCGATAACAATAACTTCAACTTGAAATAATTCAACCTCGTATGTTCTTAGTTTTAACTTCAACTTCAAAAGAATCATTCTTTATGAATCAAATGCCATTAAAAAGAAAAGGTGCATTGGTTGTTTGATTGAAGAAAAAAGAGGATTTGTATAGACACTCTTCAGCCATGTTTGTCGCCTTAGGCTTACCATTATTTCATTTCACTCTATTGATTTATTCTAGCTCCAAAGAACATATATATATACATGAAGCTATGTCGACTTACGTACATCTTGTTGACTAAACAACCGGATATACCACACCAAGTACCATCCACTCGGCTCAAGCCGAAAAGAGAAAAAAAAATCAAAGATATAATAATCGTGCCATAAGACATATATCAATAATAGTAGAAATTGCAAAAACTCAATTTCAAATGTGAGTTTTCGATAAAACAAAATTCACTAGTTCCCATTAGAGGGATACCATATAATCCTTTTTCAAAAATCATAACTAAAAATATAGTCCAAAAGAATGTGCATTGTCTTGCCTTTCTTGAACTATATGAATTGGCTTTTTTATTGGATTGGCCATTATAATTATTTGCCAACAATAAAACATTGAAATGACCTTTTCTTGCTTCTTGAGAGCTTGTCAACCAAAGCTATGGATCAAGAGGTCACACTAACAGCAATAATAACGTTTAATTACTAGATATTTGCCTTTGAAGGCTCTTAAATTAATGAGATACATCGATAAGTAATATTATTTTGTTTTTTATTTATGTCCGATATATCCCTATAACGGTCCCAAATTCGTTTCACTTCATTCTTCCCCATTTGTTTTGTAGCTCGATTAATTTGGATTAATACCGAAAAGTTACACGTTTAGAGATAAAATACTTACTATCAATTAAGGCGACTCTATATCAAGAACGACAATGAATTCAAAACATGTGATTAAAAATAAAAATAAAAGTACTATCAATACACCAAAAATGGTTGGAGTGAAAGTAATATTAACGATTAAGGAACCGGTGTATATTAAGTCAACAAAGAGGGGCACTGAATTACTAATCATTCATGGATATTAAGGAACCACATTATATTATGACTATGTTAAGGTCAAAAAAGAGGGGCAAAAATCAATAATTGTAAAGTTATATTGACTATATTTTTACTCTAAAAATATCTTCCAATTATTTTACTTGCTCCTATAAACGTCCAAATAACTTCAAGAAAAAAAAAAGTATGCTGTCGAGACAAAGTTAATAAGTATTAAAAAGTGTACTTTTTAAATAAGACGATCACGGATACATAATTCTACGTACAAATCAACAAGTCTTTAGTTCAAATTTCACTATCGTTCGAAAAGCAAAAGATAAAAAAAAAATGTAATTTAATTTCTTCAAGGATAGTACTATCACATTTTTCATTTGGATATTAGCTAGTCAAAAACGTGTGATATCGAATTAAATTAAACTCTTTTTAATTATCATGTATATGAGTGTATACAATTTTTATGAGGTCTTATTCATATACCTAACAAATGTTAACTTAAAGTGAATAAAGGGACCACTTGTCACTTTATCTAAAAAAGTTGAAGAAATCTTATTTTATTGCTCAAATTTTAAGTGTTCTCTAATATAGGTATGTCCCATCTTATCTTTTTTTCTGCTTGTTGCCTATAACTCCTATTAATCACACATGACTTATAGGCTAGTTAAAATAATCTTGAACTATGATTAGATCACATCACTTTTCTTTTAATCACATCAAGGAGAAATATTAAATAGTGATTTCAATTAAATATGATGATGATGTTATTCTTTTAATCGAAATATGATTAATTGATGATTGGTAATGTTGTATTTCTTTGGAGTAAAAGACCTTTTATCCTGACTTTTGCTCGTTTCATATCATATTAGTTATTATGGTTCGAGCAACAAATTAATGGTATTCCCCTTTTTGTTCCTTTGAATTCAGAAGTACCAGCGTAAGACTAAAACACTACTTGAGTTGTAATAGTGACATGAATAACAACTTTATATATGAAGGCTCTTTGACTTGACAATAGTATATGAACAAGACAAGTCATTCCATCCAAATTCCATGAACCTAATTTCTTTTAGGCTGTACCAACTAATTAAACCTGAGCTTTTGGAAAAGAAAAAGGATACATAACTATAGATAGTCCCTACTTGTATATATGTATCCAATTATAAAGCACCAAAGTGACTACTTACATGTTTTAGAGAAGGCCATTGTGGTGATAGTATCATGTTTGAGTTCCACTTTGACTCTTGTAACAAAAAATGGTATGATTGGAACACTAAAAGCTACAAATACAAAAATTCCTACATCAACCTTTATGTGAAGTGTGAACAAAGATACGTGAAAATGGTGTTAAAATTGTAGTCGAAATACAAATCGGTACTCTCTATGTTCCATATTAGTTGTTAACATTACTGAACATGTTAGGACGTCCCAAAATACTTGTCAATTAGTCAATTAATAACATTAAGATAAAATTTGTCAACTTTTTTTTTTCTATTTCCCCTTAATATTAGTTCTTTAAAAAGTGAACTAAGAATAAACTAGTTAAATACACTACTTATTTATACTGTTGTAAACGATGTGAGAAAGAAAAATGTGATAACTAATATGAGATGGGAAAATATTATATATAGTCAAGTGAAAATATAATATCATGATCGGCAAAAAAGAGTATTGATTTACTAACGACAAGGTTATTATAATTATATGATTTTGGTTTAATATTACTTCAGTATAATTTTGTACAATTCATCATTCATGCTTCAAATCAATTTTGCAATAAAATTTGTACGATCATATATTATATAAACAATTCGTGTCCGGTAGGTCTACTCAGAGGTGAAATTATCTGTCTACAACGTGTCAATTCAGCTAGCAATTAAATTTTGAAAAATCTATCTTCAAATTTAAAATTATTTGTGTCCAAAAAGTGTCAATTCAACTAATGTTTGTCATAGATTTTGAAAATTATCTTTAAATATTTGTTTACTAATGAAGTTCGATCAAATTTCAAAAATTTGATCTTCAAATATTTCCAAGTTTCCAAGAACTCAAACCAGTTTTTGAGACCTCCACTCACAAAACTTTAATTTTTTTTTATAAGACACAAGTATCCATAGAGTATGATCAAAATCTCAGAGACACATCTTAATTAAACTAAGGTCCTATTATCTCCTGAATTCATTTTTTTTGTAATTTTTTACACCTTTTGGCTAACGTGGCACACCCCGTGACCACGCAGTTGAGGTGCGTGGGAGATATTTGGATGACACATAAGACAAAAAGGTGTATAAAATTACAAAAAAAGGGGTTCAGGCGGGTAATAGAACCTTAGTTTAGTTAAGATGTGTCTCGGAAATTTCGGTCATAGTCTAAAGGGATACTCGTACCTTATCCCATTTTTTTCAACTAAAATACATATTCAAAGATAACCTTACCAAAAATCAAAACTTTCCCAAATTCTCAAATTTCAGTCTCAAAATTAATGATCAAATGAAAGCTTAAACTCATTCACTAGAAAATTATATTAATGATGTATAAGTTGGTACCCATGATTGTTGCAACTATAAGTTGTCTAATGTAGCTGGCCATATTGGGACAAAGTCCATGCTATACATTATCTCTTGACTATGCTTCATCATGTGGCCAATTGGGAAAGTGCTAAGTTATATTGGAAGCAATAGTAGCACAGTTTGATCATGTCATTTCTCCCATGATTTGATCGTAGCACTTGTCACTTGTCACAAAACTAAAGGCACTCTATTCAAAGTTCACTCAACATTGTTTTTTCTTCCTTTCTTTTTTCTTGTTTTTTCATGTTACTCCAAATAAAGGATAAAGGTAAATTTTTTGTTTCTAAGATAGATTTTACTCAAACCATAAAGAGAAAAAAAAGATATGAAAATATCAATGGGGAATAAAGCTACACTATATATAATCTACATTTTTCAAATTTCTTATGTGCATGGTAGGACCTGAGATCTAATCCAGGCTCCGTCTTCTACTCAGTCATGAGCTCGTTGTATAGAACTTACCTAATGTGATTTACATCTCCTTAGTTTGCGAGCTATTGCGGCGGCGAATGCTGGAAAAGCTAAAGCAAACCAGAAAGGATTTTTATTCAAAATCGTACTTGTGTTTTTAGAAAAAGAAAATCATAAGGAAACATTATGATTATGAAAAGAAAAATCTTACTAAAGAGAGAAGTCTATGAGACAGTACGAACAAACCCTTAAATAAAATAAATCTCTCATTTCACTTTTACACTGTTGTAATTAGTTATAGATCTAAGCCATTCTTGTGACATTTGTGACCTTAGCTAGTTGCTATTATTTACTCACAAGCCAAAAAAAGTTGGAAATTTAAATAAAAAAGTATTAAATAGGAAAAGTGATATGTTGATTATTTAATATATTTACCTAAGAATAAATTAGGGAGAAAGTTATAGAAAAAGAGTAGAATTGGATCCCATGTAAATTTTTGTGGGATTATATGTTTCACTAGTTACCTTTTAGAAAGAGGACATTTTAAAAAACACACTGAAAAGTAATTGAAAGGTGAACACCCAATTTGGAAGACAGAAAGTGTATGATGCTATACAAAAAATGTGGATGCAAAGTGAGATTCTTAAGTTGAAGTCTAGGCATAAATGAGTCACATCTTTAATGGCAGTAAAAAAAAAAAATTTAAAAAGGAATAAGAAAAAGAATCAAAAATATAAAGCTAAAAGGTTGTAACTTTTTTAGATATTAAAAATTGTCTATATTGATCGATTGTTCACTTCAAACTAATTTAATGAATGTATGTCATGTTTTGAATATAATATAGCGTTACTTAACCATGTTCAATTAATGTATATATTTAATTATATCACTTCCCATGGAAGAACATTTTTACAATTTCGATACTAATCCAAATAATATTTTCCTTGTACATCTTGTAAAAAAATAAAATCTCCTACTATTTATAAGTATCATTAAAAAGCATTTTGAAAAGACACCATATTTTAACATGTATGCCCTAACAAAAAAAAAGGTATACCCTAACATGTTATGTTTTTTTTCCAGTTCAAACAATTTAATAATTTTATGTCCCTTGCTATAGTAATTATATACTGTGGTATAGGTGAAAACTCTGTTTATATGACCCCAAATTGTCTAATCACACTTCCCTTGCTGCGACAAAATAAAGATAAAGAAAATATCTAGGTCGCACCGATAAATGTGGTACGATAAATCAAATCTCTCAATCATCGAGTGTTCTAAAGAATATATCAAACAAGCCGCTATTAATGAAATTCCTTGTAGCTCTCTGTAAAATACTCATTTGGCTGTAGACTACCAAATATATCATAACCTAATAAATCGATGCTGACAAATGATCAATCAGCTATGAATAAGAAAGGTATAGTAAAATAATAATGTTATGAATGACCAAATATCGAATATTGATAATAATATCAGCAAACGAACACTCACCCACCTCTTGTATCGCCTCAAATGGTCTTTTTAGCACTGTTTTTATTGCTTTACTTTCAACTAAATCACTGTTTAAACTTGCATTAATTCCCACTTGGTTGATATTTTCTAAAAGGATCTTTAGAATTATATTGTATTAGACTAAATTTCGCAGGAAATATCTTTTCCCATAGTTAAAAAAAATAAAATTGTGGGTGATAAGAAAGAGAATGTAGGAAGCTAAAAATTGCAAATTTTGATAATGATAAATTAAACGATAAAAAAAATTGTACTAAAGAAACATAAGATTTATTTGATATGATTAGATCAAGACTCAAGTGACCTATATATTGAAAGACTAATATTTAAAAAACTTAAAATATTTTTAAAAAAAAAACTTAAAATTTATTAAGAGAATAATCTCTCCAAGCTATTATGTTATGTATGAGAAGAAAAAAAGATCTTTTATTTATATAAGTTTAGAATTTCTTGTCCAAAAAAAAAAGATAGATATTATAGTCTTTTTTTCTAAAAAAAAAATCTATCAAGAAATCTTTCATTTTTTTTCGAGTAAAACATAATTATGATAGAATTCAAATAAAATAGCGAATTCGGAACAATTCCGTGACAGAAGGTGGAGATGGAAGTCGTGGAAGTTGCTCAACAATGAGGAGTTGAGGAGGGCGTATAGATATGGTTGGTGTTCAGTATTTTCAAAGTTCGATTTCAACAATTCAGTAAATCATAATTGAAAGTAAATATCTAATACAAAACTTTTAAATTTTAGCCTGGTATAATAATTAAATTTTGGTACGATAAATTTCAGTATGGAAATCACGTATTAAAGGAAGATATAATTTGACAAAGTATGTTCATAGTTTGTCCATTTTTTGACATATTATAAGCTTTTAAAGAAAATCATATGTGGAGGTAGAATTCAACTCTATTTAGTTTTATTTATCTATTTCGAATTTTGTGAGTAAAATATGGGGAAATAAATATTTTTCAATTGATTAATAGTGATAAGTAATAGTTAAAATAGATATTTAGTATAGCAGACATAGTAAAAGTAAATTAATGGAGTAATTGAAAATAAGATATATAAATAACGTCCTAAAAATTTGAAGATATAATATATATTACTTGCATATCTGTTTTCCTGCATTATCAATATATATAACTTAAATGGTTATATAATTTTATTATAATTGTTACGTGATTGGCAATTGATCCTCATTTTTCATGTAATTAGACTATTTTTTTAAGCAACACATTGAGTTAACATGACTCTTTAAACTAATCACATTATATTATAAATAAATATATAAATAAATAATACCTCAAGATCACATCTTACTCCAATTTTTGTTTTGTTTCATATTTTAAAATTATTATATCCACTACTTAAGAAACCAAGAAGGTTGGAAAACAAAAGTCGTAAGATTCTTTTCCAATAAACATACAGAGAACGTGGGATACTTGGAATCTTTCCAACATTAGTTCATGTCTTATGTTCACAACTTCTTTCATTTTTTTCCATCTATGTTTGACATATTAGCGATACAACAAAAGAGATATTTAATAGTCAGAGGCAAATTTAAAGGATAGTAAAAGAGTTTATTTAGATTTTCTCAACAAAATATTACACAATATATAATATAGTTCTTTAAAAATATAGATAGATAGACGGACTTTGAACTCTTAAATATAGGATCAAAATTCAAGCACTATATTTTTATTTTCGGAACCTCCTTAATGAAAATCTTGAATCCAACATTGTTAGTACGTAGTAGTAATAAAAAAATAATTATGCGGAAATATTTTTCGTCCATTGCATTAAGAATCAAGTATGATTCATGTGTCTACTTATTCAACTCTATACAAATTTAAATGTCTACTTATACACAGTTGGGAGCGCATAAATATAAAATGAGACCAAATATTAGTTACAAATATTTATATTTATTATTATCGTTAAATATGATATACAATTATATTATTGCCTCTAAATAATTATCGCCAAATTTTTTTATTTGTTGTAGTGTTGAGACAAAATATATCCATTTTCCCACTAACTCCCCACCATTCACCACCACCCACCACCGCCACAACCCCACTCCCTACCACTATCTTTTTTGTGTGTGTGCGCATTCTCTATCAAAACATGATTCTCCAAATTATTGGTACCATGAAGAGAATTCTGTATAACAACTCTGTTCAATGTATGTTTAGGTTCATTTTATTTTTTCACATGTCCGGAGGAGCGTGCATTGAAGCTTCGATTAAATTCGAATCGCGCATTGCAGAGCCATTCAGGGTGACCCACATATGTATGTTAGCTTCAACTAGACATAAATCTTATCTTTTTCTTAATTATCTTACAAATTCCTCGTGTTAATTACTTTTTCTGTCTCATTTATGTGACGTTTTTCTTTTTAGTTTGTTAAAACAAAAGTCATTTTTTAAAAGTTAAGATAATTTAACCGTGAAATTTGTCTCATACATATGTCTAAGATTTGTTTTAGATCACAATTTTATTTTATTTTCATAAACTTTGTGTCAAGATAAAGAATGTCACACAAATCGAGACGGAAAAAATAAACTATATAAGAATATAGTATATTGTTTTTCTCGTGAATAAGCAGAAAGTATTTGTGAAAACAAATTATGAAGTTAATAATTTATAGAAGGTGAACTCTTTTTTCTAGCAATTGTATTTCTCATTTTTATTTATTTATCGTAGTAATTACAATTGATAAATTACAAAAGCTTGAAAAGATGAATAAGTAAAGTTTTTGGGAGGTTAACTAGAGATATCGTATTCGAGTTTGGGTATGAAGAAAATGTTATTGGGAATGTCATCTCGAATGAGTCCTGCAGTGCGCGATCCAAATTTAGTCGGGGTTCCAATGCAGGCTCCGAACATCAGATTGGAAACAAAAAAAATAAAAAAGTTTTTGGGATCAAACATTGGGAGTAAAGAACCTCCAATTAGATAGAGTGCACACCTTATGATGCCAAGAAAATAAACTTCCTTTATTGAACATGGTTTATTCATGAATCAAGATCTGTTCTATATGCAAAATTATATCCCATTTTTTAAAAAATATTAAGAAGATATCGAACATGACTTTAATTTTCTAAAATTAAAATTTTAATTAACTTGGTAAAGAATTCAATTGTTGACCAAAAAGGTCCCCAGATTAATGAAATTGATTGGTCAAGGTTTACCATTGACCAAAAATAAAAACAAAAATAAAAATAAATTTAAAATGAGTTGGAATATATATACGTAAGTGTAAAAAAGTTTACACATAAGTTATGATCTTAAAAATAAGAAAGATTATTTGCTACAATTAATACATAACATATGAATGGGACTTAGTCTTAGCTCTTACGCCACTTTTATTTATACTTAATGAAGATTTGAATCTTGATTGTTCGAATTTCAGTCATTCAATTTATTTATATTTTATGTATGAATTTTAATTATTTAAATCTTAACTATCAAGCATATTTATTTTTTTCTATGCTATAACTATTAATAGGTTTGAATTAATATGAATAATTAAGATCTAAAACTAAATTTTAGTATCATTAAATGATTAATCAAGGATTTCTACAAAGATGACATTTCATCAATTCCATCTATATCACTCCCATTGCCATGATTATCATTTATCAATTATTGCTGTTGTGTCCCACCAATCACCACCTAAAATCATAATTGTTATTGATCATTACAATTCGTTGTCATCCTACTATTTACAATTATCATCACTAATCACCCAACACTATTATTAGTCATCACTATATATCGCTAACCATTGCCATCATTCACTACGTACCTCCTTTGTCTATCACTATCATCTACCAAGTAATTGTTAGCCGCTACTATCATTCACTAGTTTCAATCACCATAACACCATTAGCTAATACCATCTCCAACCGGCACTATATACAATCACATCGCTAGACATTATTATTATCAACCGGCATATATAATTTAAAAAAAATATCTTATCGATAGTATTAAATTAACTTAATTTTTTTATATTAAATAAATAAAATAAGTTTTATACATTCAGATGCATATATATGCATATAGAAAAAAACAAAATCTTGAATATTTAATATTCAAACGTTACTACAATGTCTTTATGTTCAAATTCAAATATTCAGAGATATATTCAGATTCTGACTGTCTTTAATTTTATTTTAAATAAAATACATACTTCTAAAGTGGGAGAAGATCATCCTTTTTGGCAAAAGATATATAGAATCTTTCCATTAATGTTGGTGATAACTTGACCACTTAATTATTGATCACAATATAATGCAACTACAATTATACAAACCACATTCATTGCTGTCTAGCTCATTGTAATCCCAGTTTTTCTTGCGATGTTCTTGCTTCTATCTACTACGTACGTGCTTGTTAATTGCCAAGAATTTGCCTTATGTTCTAAGTATCAACTAAATAATTGTTTTTTCTAAAAGTTGTTCCCTATTCACCCACCACTCAAAATTAAATTTATAAATGTGTAAAAAGCTATCATACTATTATCTTTTAAGCATAATAATGCATATTTCAACTGATATTTATATCCTTCAATTTTTGGATATAATAAATAGACATTTAAAGTCATATAAATTAAAAAAATAGACAGGATTATCCTATATGATAAAGAAATAATATTAAGCCATTACAGGTGGAAACAGACTCTCGAGTCCTTTCTACATCTGATAGGAAATCCGCCACTGAAGCACATCCCGAGGGAGGCTAATAGAGTAGCTGACCTCCTAGTAGAATTTAGAAGGAAATCAAAAAATTCAAACTAATATGAATATAAATCAACTCTATGTTTCTAAAGTACCTCCCTCATTTGTATCTAATACACTCGAGAGATCCTATGGGAACTGCGTCTTATAGATCAGTTCTTTTTTGTATGGATGAATCTTAATATTAAATAAAATCCTTCCATTCTAAGCAAAAAAAAATAAGAAAAATACGAAAGTTACAGTTGAACTGATTTGTATTATGCCATGTAGGCAATAGGATGTATGTATTTATTTATTCAATTTTTTATAAGTGGAATGTCTACTTATGTACATTTCAAAATTAAAAGACTAGATATCGACTGAAATTATGTTAAAAAACACGTTTATTTATTATATCTTACCTTTTAATTTTACTAAAAAGATACCAAATCAAGAGATATCCTTGCCAACTGCCATGCTTTTGAAGGGATCCCATATAGAAGATACAGATCATACTGAAAATTATGCTTTTAAGGGCTACCAACATACCCAATGTCTAAAAAGATGTCCATGTTTTGTTTTTTCCTTTCTTTTTGGGCTTTAATCAATTAAATTATACACTTGATAAAATAAATATTTTTTATACGGAAAAATCCTTTCGGCTAGAAAATTTGGCCAGAATGATATTTTATCTATGTTATTTTACCTTTTTAAATATTTTTACCCTTTTAACTTTAATACATTTTAACTAAAAAATGAAAAAAAAAAAAGATTAGTTTATTTTAAAATTAAAAAAATATTATAAACTTTTTAATTTTCTGACCAAATTTTCTGGCCATATAACATTATTCTTTTTATACTACTCTAGTAGATTATTTTAAATCTTTGGTATGTACTTTTTTTATATTAAATATAGATTGATGATATACTTACTAGAGTAACAAAGCGCCATACTAGTGTATTAGTTATGGGTTCGTTTATCAAGATGAACTTTTGTTATAGATCCTACATATGTATATTAATAAATCTACTGAATTCTAAATTCAGATTCTGTACACAACAAATCAATTAAATTGTTATTGAATTTTGAAATTAAATTCTTAAAATTCAAATCATGCCCCTCAGATCAAGACGAAGCCCGGTGAAAGTAAGGGATTATTTGAATCCTCTTTGGTTGAAAAAAATTATTTTGTATATATAGTCAAGGTTAAGCCATATATATATATGGTTATTTTTTAATATTTTGAATTTTCTTCATGAAAATTCTGGTTCTGTTGTTGCATCATACTCTCTTCATTTTAGAATAAGTGATATTTTTAGTTTGGATATATCCTTTAATAAAATTACTCACACTACAACAATGGATTTTTTTTTTGCGTCTCTGAAAGTTATAGAAACTCTAGATGCAATAACATTAACTTGATTATCACCAAAAGAAAAATATAATGTATTAAATATCTCTTTTGATATAATGTCAGAAGTGATTTACTGGACTCTCATACTTTGAATAAAATGCGTGAAAGAAAGAAGTGATTCTTTAATGGCTTAAAAACACCATATATTAAAACAAAGATAATTTTAAAAGAAAAAAAATAATTTTATTAATTACATAAAATATCACTTATTTTTAAAAAAATTAATTTTTATTTATTTATTTTGAAACGAAGGGACTACGTAACTAACTAATTAATTACTATACTTGCTCCTAATTAATCTCGGGAAAGGGTAACATTTGCCGCCAGCAACGGCCGCCCTATGAGTCAATCAACTATAGAAAACATGTGTATTGAAGTATGGGAAATTAACCCAAAAAAATGATTTTTTTCACCTGACATATTTAAGATTCTGTATACTTTTAATTTAAATTTTTAAAAATTTTAAAAATTATTTTTACTGTTTAAAATTTTGTGTCAAATCAAAATAGGACAAATAAATTAAAACTTACCAGTAATAAAGGGTTATTAGAGATGGACAATACAAGGGAATGGAGTGACCCACCAAACGTACATGTTTTGTGTATTCAAATAATTAAGCTTAGTGTAAAGATCCCTTTCGAAAAGACTAGCTATTCCACCATAAAGCTTTTACTTATTAAATAATATAAAATAACAAAATAATTAATTAAATTAAAGTAGAATAAGACATGACTTGTCTACAAGGTGGTGCATGCATGCAAGAAAATTAAAAAATAAAAAATAAAAAAATATTGTGCTGCATGAACACGCAATTTCTCTAATAAAAAGGGCCAAACTATAGCTCATTTTTGTACCATTAATTAGTACTCTCAAAAACAAAAACAAAAATATATTCCACACTCTCCTTTTTTCTTCTTGTTCTAGTTTTGTGTGAATTAATTAGCAATATATTATGGCTTTAATTGAGAATTACACAGGTTTTGAAAGGGTTAAACATGTAGGAGCAATGACTTTGGCAGCAGTATTATTAGGAGGAAATATTGTATTGTCAAAAGTGGCAGCAGATGATGGAATGACTATGAGAGTTATGGTTGCTTATAGATGGATTTTTGCTACTGCATTTCTTGCTCCAATTGCTATCATTGTTGAATGGTAAGTAATTAATATTTACTTTGCTTTCTTTCATCTTCTTGCTTTTGATGTCATCGAATGACAAGAGAGAGTCGTTTAGATGGTAAGCATCTTTTATCTTTTTATTTTTGTTTCATATGAAAAATATTAGATTTCTCATGTGTCACTGAGAGAGTCGTTCAGATGGTAAGCAGTCTGAGTTTGTAGGCCTTATCGTACGAATTTCACATATTCAGGATCTTTATCAGGTTGATTTATACCGTGGTCCAGGAGTAGGACTTTCAGCTCTAAGGGTGTGTGGATTCGAGTGATCATCAAGGGAGGAAAATGGTGGGAGCAAGTAAAAAAAGGCAATACGATAGGGTGTTTGGTTTTTAGGAAAATGTTTACTTATTTTCTCCATTTTGGTTGGTTAAATTTTTAGAAATAGAAGTTTTAAAAAATTGAGAAAAATGATTTTCCGTGGAAATAGAGAAAAGAAGTTTACCAAATGCTATTTCACCCCTATTGCTTCTTTCTTATCCTTCAACACACCTCTTCTTCACGACTTCACCTTCACCGTCCTGTAGCTCCATCTGCACCACCCCAAACCCCCACTCTCTTTTTCAATACTATTTATTAAGATTATATACAAATAGTTTTTTTTATTTTAAAATAAACTTGCCCATTTGTGGTTGGTGCGTATATATGTATCATCCTTTGAAATGTTTTATTTTACAACAATTTAAGTCATAACTAATAAAATGGGAATAAAGATAACTTTAAGTACGATACTAATCATGCAAGAAAAATGTCAAGTAAAGTATGATATTCCCGTTGTTCCACTCCATGTGACACTATTAATATTTGAAAAGTTAATGAGACTTTTGAGTGACCACAAATTTTTAAGAAATTTTGTATTTTATACTAGCATTTTGACTTAATAGTATTTATTTTATGATATTTCTAAATATATAAATTTAATTTTAAAAAATTTGAAGATTCTAACAAAACTATTCAATATTTGTACTGACAAATAGAAGATACCTAGTAAAATAGTTAAGGTATTGCTACAATAAGAAGAAGAAAATTGAATAATTTGACCATTGATCGTACTGGACCTTACCGCATAAAATGAAACGGAGGGAATAATTGTTAAAGATAAACCAAAAGAAAAAAAAAGATTCTAAAACAATCTTTTCCAAGTAGATAAAGTTTTAAAAGTAGTGGTACTTAACAGTACAAAATAAAAACTTATGGGTGTATATGTTCATATACATGACTTGTTGAGAAAAGAATATTTGCCCCTATCTTTTTGAGTTGTCTCTTTTGACCCCGCCAAGCCTATTATTTGCACTTTTAATTATTGCTCCACCATATTATGTTTGTCCTTTTTATTCTCTTTTTTTATTTTTTTCAATTTCAAAATACTTATCTTTGTTCCTTTCTTTATTAGTGAAGATAAATGTATCTTTGATGACATGAGAGTTCTTGGAAGTCAATGAGATACTTTCTTCTTTTATTTAGGTCCGATTATATTCGATTCAAGTATTGTAGAGTCAATCTCTGAATACGATATTTCAACAAGATTTTTTTTTTAATTCATAGGGGATTGCACCAAAGATCTATAATTAACGGTGATGGGATCCCGAAGTATTCAATTAGATACTTTTTTTGATTTTCCACCTGATATTTCAATAATATTCATATTGAGACTCGATTAGTTCAGAATTCACGCATTGTGCGACCATTTTCTAAGGACGATGCCTTCATAAAAAAAAGTGTTCTTATAAACTTGAACTCAAACCTCTGATTAAGGATAAAAGAAAATCGAACCATCTCACAACCCATGTTGGTGTCAACGAGATACTCATACTCCATTTACTCAATCTTATAGTATGATTTAGCTTTTAGTTTATTAAGCAGTAAAATTTTAAAAAATATTTTTGATTAGTATCTATATTTGTGAGTTACATTTCAAAATATTTTATTTGACAAGAATTAATTTTGGTTACTATTTTTTTTTGTTAGGAATAAGCGGCCAAAACTAACTTGGACAGTTATTGTGCAAGCATTTCTCTCAGGACTACTAGGGTAAGTAATATTCAACTATTGACTTTCAAATTATTTTTCGTTGTCCTGATTTATATGACATATTTTTTTTATCAATTTGAAGTTTTTTCATATTTATAAAATTTTATGTTCAGTCAAACTGTATCACATGAATTGAAAACGAGGAAGTAATAAAAGATAAACTATAAAGGAGATTAATATAATCCATTCAAACTATGGGGGTCCAAATTAGTAACTCCTTAATTAAGGCTCAAGCAATGTATTTAATTAGAGTACTTATCTACAAATTGCATCAATTTAAAACTATAAAATGGGGCTTAAATTAGTTCATAAAAAGAATAAATGATCAACTTTAAAAGGTGTTCAATCTATTTAGATAGGATAAAATTATAAATATCTTGGTAAAAACGTTTTATGTTTATTCCAATTCCCAAAAACATTGTCACTAACTAATTATGATGTCCATTCAGTTTACTTACACTTTTCCCAAGAATATATCTGCTTATGATATTTTATTTTATTTTTAAAAAACTCATTATATAACACGAATATTTAAAAAGATACAATTATTATATTTTTAAAACAATTGTTACTATCATTTAAGTATCATGTTATATCCAATTGATATAATTCGTTGCAACTTTTTTCAAGATTCTCTAAATTAGTATCCTTTTGGATAGGCATAATTAAATGCCCAATATGGCTATACTTTTTGTACGTTAGAAAGTATTTTTTTTAAATCGTTTTCTAAGGTTTATTATAGAATGTGACATATGATTACAATAATCGTGTCAGTACGACAAAAGTTATATAAACATAATATATTAACAATTAGTTTTATTTACTACATAATGATTTTGATACACAATTTTATTTTTTTTGTTAATTAGAAGAAGAATTAGAGATAATAAATTGATGTGATGAAATTGTTGTTATTTCAGGGGTTCATTATTTTCGATTTTATTTTATACAAGTGTGATAATGACATCTGCAACATTTGCAACTGCAATTTACAATCTTATCCCAGCAATGACTTTTGTTATAGCTGTCCTTCTAAGGTATACATATATTTATTTACTTTATTCTTATGTTATTCTTTTGTGTGTGTAAATTCTCAACATTCAAAGGAGGAGGACAAAAGTACCTTAATAATTCGTAAATCTAGATCGGCTAATTATTCTCCGATAGCACCTTAATTACACATTCATCAATTGTGATCATGAGGGTATAAAACTTTTTTTCTCATTCTGACGATAGCGATCACTAACAAGTTGATCAAATAACTCAAGCATAAGTTAAAGCAGAGGCGGAGCTAGGAGGGAAAGGGTTCAATTGCATCCGTTTACCCAAAAAATATATTGTGCTAACAGAGTAAAAAGAAAAATCTAGATTGTAAATAAATTTTTAAATCTCTTAAGCATAAGAGGAAATTCTAGTTAGTGATAGAGGAGGTTTGAAAGTTACTTTAGGTCTGTAAGTTTAAATTAATTCGATTTCGATGTTGAAGGTTGTTGTGAATCTATTTATATAATTTACTGATTTTGTCATTAATGACATGAAATTTTATTATTTTTTCCCTTCCTTTAAGTTTAAACTAACTCAATTTCGATGTTGAATGTTGTTGTGAATCTATTTATATAAATTTCTGATTCTGTCACTAATGACGTGAAATTTTATTATTTTTTCCCTTCCTTCAAGTTTAAATTAACTCGATTTCAATGCTAAATGTTGTTGTAAATCTATTTGTATACATTTTTGATTCTGTCACTGATAACGTGAATTGCTTCTTCTTTTTTCCTTCCATAAAATGTTCATTAGGTTTGAGAATTTATCATTTGATAAAGTAAGTGGGAAAGCAAAGGTAATGGGAACAATGATATGTGTTGGTGGAGCAATGTTATTGACAATATACAAAGGAATAGAGGTTCATATGTGGCCTATCAAAATTGATTTGCTACATCATGATAATGAATCAACAACACATAAGAAGTTAGTTGGTGGCACTTTTGCTCTAGGAATTGTACTGGCTGTCACCTCTTGCATTTGTTATTCACTATGGATAGTATTATTGGTAAGTATATTATATACTTCATTTTACCAAACACCAATAAAATGAGTGGAATGAATTTCTTTAGCATGATTTGTTTGCAATTATATGTATGTTTGACTAATTATTGTTGTTTTTTGTTTGATCAAATGTTAATAGGCAAAGGTAAGTAAAAACTATCCATGTCACTACTCAAGCACAGCATTGATGAGCCTAATGGGATCCATTCAGTCAGTCCTATTTGCACTATGCTTTGACAGACAAGTATCTCAATGGAGGCTTGGTTGGGACAGAAGATTATTTGTTGTTCTCTATCTTGTAAGTCATCAATGTTAATTAACTTATCAACAACATCATATTCGGTGTAGTCCTACCAAAGAGGCCTGAGAAGTAGAATGTACACAAATTTTATCGTACCCTTTATGTGGTAGAGAGGTTATTCCCAGTAGACACTCGGTTCAACAAGGCATGACCAAAAACAGGCTAGAAAGCAACTAATGACAATAAAGTAGCAAGATAAACACATTCAGTGTAATTTCACGAGTGAAGTCTGTAGACTGAATTTATGCGACCTTATCCCTATCTTTGTGGGGTAGACACTAGTAAAATATCACTATTTTCCCACTGAAAATGTATAGTGGCTTTTACCATCGATATTTTGATTCGATCAGTGAGAAAAGAACAAATAGTAGTGTTTTTTTCACATGGAAAAATTTAGGACTCTTCTCATTATTTCAATGAGAATTTGTTTCTCACCATGTGTTTGCTCAATTAATTGGTTCGAGAAAATGGGTGGGAAAATCATTTTTATAACACAATTTTTCATTGATTCGCAATGGAAAGAACCCCTATTTCTAGTAGTGAGAGAGGTTGTATACGATAGACCCTCGACACGACGACTTATGAACATCAATATAATATATATATATATATATATGTATAATAAAATGTTATTAAACAATTTGTTAAAACTATGGTTGTTGATTATATATATTTCCTTTTTTTATGCAGGGAACTTTAGGATCTGGAATTGTGGTGATTTTAATGACATGGTGCTCTCAGAAAAGAGGCCCTCTATTTGTCTCTGTCTTCAACCCTCTAATCCTTCTTTTTGTGGCACTAGCTAGCTCATTGTTTCTTAATGAGACCCTATATCTAGGAAGGTAATTATTCAATTCTTTTTTTTAAAAAAAAAAACTCCTATTTATTTAAAAGTTTGATATTTCAAGTTGTAGTTAATCTTCATAAGTAAAACATAGATGTTAAAATCATGATATATTATGAAAATTGCTTGAATATATAGTATCAACATACTTATAGGTGGTATAAATGACATCTAGTCGTAACACTTTGTAGTTGTCGTGTATACTCAGTGTATAACAAATGTATACAGATTATACATTGATTATACACTATATACTGGTTATTTTTTTTATCGTGGACATCGTTTGAATTATTGTACAGCGTAAAAATCCATTGATAAATCTTCTTACTGGCTTAACTTGTTGGTTATGGACAGTATATTAGGTGGATTGCTTATAATAATGGGGTTGTATGTGGTGCTATGGGGAAAAGGAAAAGACATGAAGGCTTCAAAGGCTATTATACTATCCAAAGGAGCCTTGCAGAAAAATGATTTAGAAACTCCTAATCAAAATCAAGGTAACATTAATTAACTTTATATTTCTTAATTTAATTGTCTAATCTTTACATGTTTTGGTTGAATACATAAATTATTTCATATAGTGAGAATAATAATACAATTGTAGTCTTGTCTATCATCTCAAAAGTATGAAGCCCATAATTTCTTTTATGACAATAATTGTAAAACATAGCTAACAACCAAGTAATTTATGAACAATCCCTTAGTTAATTATATGACATAAAAATCATAGTTCACTCTTTACTCTTTTTCAACTTCTTGTTAATCTATCGGAAGCAACCTCTTCACCTCCAAGATAGTAGTAAGATCTGCAACTCTGTGTACGCTTAACCATTTCCAGACTCCACTTGTGCGATCACACTAAATATGTTATTGTTGTTGTTGTTTCAACTTCTTGTTAATGAGACTTTTATCATATGCAGTCACTTCTTCAACAATAAAGCAAGGCTTGACCCAATAGGAGTTGGAATGTGTTTGTCGGCTATTTCTTGCACAAAGTTAGGACTACCAACAGGCCCAACACCATGGAAATGAAGAAAAAAAAATTTCCAACTTTGTCATTTGATATAAAATATGGAACTATCAATATATATTACATATATAGCCAGCTTAAATGATAATTGTAACATGTAATGTAAGGCAATATGTGTACCCCATTAGTGGGCATTCCAAAAAAATAGAATACATAATGATCATCATTGATAAGCCTTCCAAAGTTTAATTTTGTAAATTAGGAATTTAATTTGATACTTGATTTTAGTAGAAATTGTTGAGCGAGCCCAAATATTGAGCGCTAAATGTGTTTAATATGCATTATCAAATGCTTGGAACATATGCCTCACAGAACTAAGCCCCACAAAGTGTTTTGTCAAAATCATATCTTGAGGCAAGTCCCAAAAAGTATTTTAAAAATAGAGCCATGTATAATGGGCGCCAACTCGAAGTTCCTTCTCTTCTTTCTTTTTTCAAGTCACGATCAGAATGATGACATTCTTTTTTGCTTTAGAAAAGAGAAGGGAAAAGGCCAATTTTCACCACCATCCTTCCCAAAGATCCGGTTAGTGTGCATAGATTGTAATTTAGGAGGCAGTACAATTATTGGTCATAAATGCGTTCATATGGAAGATAATTTTATTTATTTTTATTACCTTAAAGGGAAATTGGAAATTAGACCACATATAAGTGATAAACTTCCATAGAGATAAGCATTTGTGTGAAAATGACTTGATTTTAACCTCTTTGTTTATCTCTATTAGTTCATCACCAAGTGTATGGAACAATCTGAACCAAACAAATTGGTCCTCCAAATTATATTTCTATCCTAGAAGTTACTAATTTGGAACCTTTTTATTTTGAAAATCCCTTGGGTGGGTGGGTGGGGAATAATAACAAATTATCACAGAAGATTTAAAGAGCTTGTCAAGTTTAAAAATTAAAAATATGAACTGGTCACAATTAAACAAGGATGTAGTCTGGCACAGTGTTTAATACTTGGGAAATCCAAAACTCAGATAAGAGAAAAAAACAGATCCAAGTTGTTTAAATTTTACGTCAATTATTAGTTTCATTTCTAAATTATTGTCAGTCTTAAAAACACACTTTATTTGACTAACTAAAGTTAAATACACTCCGATCTTGCAACATGAGTGAAATACCCTCTAAATTTTCATCAAGTTTAGATATGTTTTCAACACTTCTCTTGCCGTTTTATTAAGAGTCCCTTGTTTGTACAAGAATTTTAAATCACTTGCTATGTCATGTAGCAGATCGGGGTGCATCTAAGCTTAGTTTATCAAGTACAGAGGTGTTTTAAAGGATATCAATAGTTCGAAGACGAAACTAATAATTTACGTCAAGTTTAGAAGTGTTTACAATAATTCTCTCTATATTAAATATTATTTACTTCGTTTTTTTTTTTAAATAAAAAAGTTACTACTTTTTTATATTTTGAAATAATTTAATTTTAAAATTTTCTTTTTAAAATATTATGTCAAAACAAATAATATCATATAAATTGAAACAGAAAAGTAATATCAACCCTTAGATACATGTATTTGTGAAAAATAATTATAAAATAAAATAATTAAAATATGCACACTAGACACCACTATAATATTTATTTTATTTTATTTTTTTCAAAAAAAAAAAATAGAATAAAATCAAAATTGGTATGTCAAACATAACCACAAGGACAAGATAGACATCTCTCATGTTTCTTCATAAAAAGGCCTAAAATTAATAAGAAGAGCAAACTCAACATAGAGAGATGGCCACAAAGGCTTTAATTCAGCCTCAAATCAGAGTTTCACATCTGTCTCCTCCATTGCCAAATACCATTGAAATGATGATAAGAAATAATATTATTAATTCTCCAAGAAATTTTAACAAGATTTCAAGATTTGTGCAACAAAGAACCATTTTTGCTGCTCCTGAACAACAACAACAAAGTAATGTTGAGGTTTCACATTCAACTTCTTCCCAAGTCAAGATTCAACTTTATGATGCCCTACAAGGTAATATAATATTGCTTTCATTTTTCATTCACTTATCTTTCTATCTTTAGTCGGGGTGGAGCTAGTTAGAGTTCAGGGATTTATCCAAATTTTTCGGTAAAATATTATAATGTTTATATATGGTAGATGTTGACTCTTGTTAATTTTTTCGTATGTTTATTTTTTTATGTTTTGATTTTTTTTAGTGAAAATTTTGATTCCATCGTGGCTGCTTTTAAGCCCCTCCCTCTGCACCTCTGCTTCTCTATCTCTATGTTTAGGGCTTGAGCTAGTTGTCTTGTGTAGTATTTTAAGGATTGTTTAGTACGCGAGATAAAAATAATAATTTTGATTTGAAATATTAGTAAATGTTGGAAATATTTTATTTCATTATTTGTATTAAATGGTGGGATTATATGTACAAACTTTTCTTTATTTATTAATGGGCTAGGAGCCCTATTTTAATTTTAAAAAATAAATTAAAATGATGAGATTACACTGATATATAGAAAGTAGAATAAAATAATTTAATGAAATATTCTTACTTATTTTATCTCACCTTCTGAACAACTCCTTACATTATTAACTTTAGGCATAATATGTACATGGATATCCGTTGAATTTATTACTAATTTTTACTTAGATATTCGAATTATGATCTATTTCAATTGAGCATTTGAATACATGATAAAATGTTTTTATTCAACATATTTTAGTCAATTTTGAAAAAGATTTTGTGCATATTTTCAAGCATTCATTAAGTAACTAAGTTAAACATTTAAAATATATTAATTTCTTTTATTATACACATTAGCCTCAATAAGTTGTAAAAAACTCATACTTATTCCAATTGATATGTATAATTAAAAAATGAGACATATTTTATATAATTAATTTATTTACTAAATAACACTTGGGAACAGACACAAAACTTTTTCAAAATATAAACATACTATTAATACATATATATATTCTTATTTTGTTTGTTGAAAATATTGTTTAGGAATTAACAGAGGAATTTTTGGAGTATCATCAGACAAGAAATTTGAAATAGAAGAGCTAGTGAAGCAATTGGAATCTCAAAATCCAACTTTTGAACCAACCTCATCTCTAGATAAGGTGATGTGGTATTGTGCCATACCATTATACTTCTTTGTTCTAATTTATGTGACATCTTTTTTAATTTTTCGAGAGCCAGAAATTTACGCATGAAATCTTCAAATTTTTTGAAATAAAATTTATATATTTGTAAACTATATACAAAATATTATTAATCACAATAATTGACAGTTCAAAATATTTAAAAATACATGAAAAAATTACGATCAAAGATAGACTTGTTTAAATCTTAAAATCTAAAATGTGCCACGTAAATTGAGACGAAGGAAGTATTATTTTAATTTAATTTTATTTATTTTACAGTTGAATTAAATGTTGCATATTTCTGATTTAGAATAAATGATTTTGGTATATGAGTAGGTGGCTGGAAATTGGAAGCTTATATACAGTACAATAAGTATTTTAGGATCAAAAAGAACAAAATTAGGATTGAGAGATTTTATCACACTTGGGGATTTATATCAGAATATTGATATTTCTCAGGTATTCTATTTTAATTTAAGATCACAAGATTTAATTATTTTATTTTTTAAAACTTTGCATATAGTTAAATTAAAGCATATAAAATGAAACAAAGGGAGTATTACGTATTTTTTATTTTTTCATATTTCAACTAATTTCAAATATTTTATTGATGATAAATGGAGGGAAAAGCTGTGAATGTGATTAAATTTAATGCCAGAGGATTAAGTTTATTAAGTGGAGAGTTAAGGATTGAAGTTTCCTTCAAAATTGCATCAAAATCAGTTAAGATTTCTCTCCTTTTATATCATTTTTTTAAGAATATATAATTTTGTTAATTTCATATTCCTGATTTTTTTTAAATTTGATTTTTATTTTTCAATTGTAGAGAGTTGACATTTTCTACAATAATTCTGGAATTACACCAGACCAGGTATGGGTTAATTATGTTTCCTGCACTGCAAAAAGTTATTATTCTAGCTCGTTCGATCAAGAAATAAAGTTATTTCGATATTAGTTACTTCAGAATTGTTATTTTATCCGCAGTATAGGATAGAAATAATACTATAGTCTCAACCATACATGAAATGAACTAATTCTAAAATTAAACGAGAGATTAGTTATCCTTTATACCGAACGAGCCTTAAGTGTAAAAATAAAACTATCTATGTCCAAAATTTATTTCTCCTCTTAAATGAAATTGATAAAGCAAATAGTTTAACAAAGAACATGCACATGTGATTATGTCAGGGTAAAAGTAGATCTAAAGAATATATTAAGATTTTTTTTCAGTACTTTTTCATGTAATCGTTAGTTTTTAGAATTAATTAGTTTCATAAATTCTACTGCTAGACCACACATGTTTTTTGGGAAAAAAGATAAATATACCGTAAATTATCGTAAATGGTATGTACATATCCTTCGTCATACTTTTGGGACATTGATGCCCCTGCAATTCAAAAACTAGAACATATATATCCTTTATACTAACGGACATACACATGTCATAATCTTATCCACCGACCCGACATTTATTAAATATTGAATTGACGGATAAGATTGAGTCACGTGTCCCTATTTAGACTTCCGTTAGAGTGAAGGGCATATATGCTCTAGTTTTTGGACGGCAGGGGAGCCAATGCCCCAAAAGTATGACGGAGGTATCTGCATAACATTTACGATAGTTCGAGATATATTTATCCTTTTTCCCATGTATTTTGAAGAAATTCTTCTGTTGTTTTTAATTTATACTCTTTAACTATAATTTCGTACTTAAAAAAACGATTGAATCCCTCAGATTTTTTAATTAAAAAACAAGTTAATTTTCTATTAAGTCCATCAATTTAGTAGTGTTATATATATTGATTTAGTTTGTGTGTTTTTGTTTGGAACAGTTAATGAATGTGTTTCAGAAAAACTACAATCTTCTTCTTGGTATCTTCAACCCAGAAGGTTGGCTTGAGATTACGTATCCTTTTACGAATCGAATAAACGGAAGTAATCACTAATATTTGTATTAAAGTAGATCGTCTGTATCATATCATTTGGGGTGCAATTCTTTCTTATCATCAGATACTGTTAACGTAGAATATTTTGTACACCATACTGTTAAAATATCCTTAATCTTGAAAATGTAGATATGTTGATGAGAATTTGAGGATAGGCAGAGATGACAAGGGCAACATTTTTGTCTTGGAGAGGGTTAATTAATTAATTCCCAATTTATTTATATGTAAATTTCAATACATATATCCTTGCTACATAGAAGAAATACATCAAGTTTTGTTCTTCATAGTCCATCAATTTTTCACTCAATCACATATCATATTTGATCATTTTGTAACGTCATAGAAGGAGCTTTTTCCTACCTAAGTCTTATATGGTCTTTTTTTATACGCTCTGGATGATTGATGGAAGAAACAACAAATATGTCCTGAACTTCTCGCTCCTATCGATCGGTTGATGAAAATAGACTACTGACTATCGAAGATATTCGTGTTACTTCGTCTGCACTAGATTGTACATGAATGTGTGAGTTATATCAAATACTCAGCAAATTATAGACCACTTCAAATCTTTGTTTTTCAGAGGAATAATCAACTCCGCAAATATCGCTCGAGCCTTTCATCAATTTTCACCCTTTTGTCCAACAAGTTTCACAATGAATAGTCGTTATCTATCATAAAGTCACATAATATAACACATGATAGTACCAAAACTTACTTTGAGCAAACGCCTCACAAAATCTAGACTTTGGGTCTTAAATAGTTCCTTTTGATTCTTTGGTGGAAATCTAAGATTTAAGAAATAATAAGTGTTAAATTATCTAATCCTTCATCAATTGCAACTCGAATTCATGGTGAAAAATATTACCTTTGGGTTAAGATTGAACCTAGGTTGTTTCCTCCTTCAAAATACTCTCAAAAAAGTGCAAAAAGATCAAATTTTTTCAATCTAAATTTCATTGGACTTTTATCGTGTGCTAAGAAACCTCATCCTATAATTTATTGCTTTGCTATTTTTTCGTACTTTTCGATCACTTTCCTTTTCATAGCTATCTAGCCTCTATTCAACCTATAATTGTTTAAAAGTCATAAGAGGACACATTTTTCTTCTTCTTATATGATATTTATCCTTAAATTCGATTTGGATCAAGACTCGAATGAAGAGAACTCTTAATTTCAAACTTTAACTCACTTAGCAAAGTTCTATTTGTAAATCGACTATATATCCACATATTTATACATGTCTCAACAACTCAACCATACTTAAAAAGGGTTCAACACACAACCACTAACATACTCAAGCACAAAATGCCAACATTGAAAAAATTATAATTGTATTATATGTCTCAGCTGCTTCATCTATCCTCGAACAAGTAAGATATTTGATTTTTACGTCCTGCTCAAATTTTCAGATACCAAGTAGCCTTTTCAACTGGATAGTTACTTCACATAACTTTCATCCAAAGAACATCTTTAATTTAAAGCTTACGAGCACGTTTATCTGTTATGACTATATGAACCTAATCGTAAAACAATATATCATCAAACTTATATTTCTTATTTATCAAATCACATGACTAGGATCGTGAAGTATTGTGTATACTTTATTAATAAATTAATAAAATATAATTACACATAAAATAGAATGAAAGGGATATTTTTCAAATCTTAATAGAGTAAAAAAGTTAAAACTCAAAAGAAAAGAAAAAAAAAGTCAATGTGGAAAGGGGGTTGAACAATCAACGGCTGAGATTAAATCTAACACGTCAAAAGAAGGTGCTTGAAAGGTTGTCAAATGACAGATCATATACAACTCCTAATAATAATGGTTGAAATTATTCCTACACCTATCAAACCGTTTAAATAATTGGACAAAACAAATAAAAATTTAAAAAGTTTCTATTTTTAGACCTTACAAAATTCACAAAATATTTTATAGTTGTCATTCAATAATGAGTTTCCTTGCTTTCTCACTTTTATTGAATTAGAATTATCAAGTTTCCTTTTATTGATATCTTATTTTATTATTAAAGAATGTGGTGTAGTGAGTTTTTTTAGTTAGAGATTTTGAGTTCGAGTATTGAATATGAAAAAAATGTTGATGAAGAGTGTTTTCATATGAATGGAGCTCTACGCGCATGAACTTAAATTAATTAGACTCAAATACAAATACTAGACATTGGATGAAAAAAAATCAAAATATATTTGATTTTAGGGTTTCTTTTTGATAGTTAAATATTTCGAGTTAATTTCTTATATAATCATCTAAATATTGAAGAGATTTCATCAAAATTATTTTTGATTTTTTTCTCCTCTAAATAATCATTCAAGTACAATGTTTTGGTTTTGCACATTTTTTTTAAACATACTCAATACAAAATACAAAATTCAAATAAAATTAGGACTAAATATTATATTAATAAAATATCATAATAAATGTCATTTCAGCAATTAAAATGAATATATTTTATATTTGACAAATATATTTGAACGATTTGAAATTAATGTTAAAAATTATAGTAAAATCTCAGCATGAACCTTTAAATGCTGAAAAATAATATTCCTTGAAAATTTTCTTGCATATGCTTAAAATTTAACCTTTTTTACAAAAAAATAATTTTAGATGCATAAGCATTCATATCCTTCACAAATACACATTTTTTATGATTGTATACAATATAAATTAGGCATTAAAAAGCTTATACAAACATCTTTTCGTACAAAAGAAGAAGAAGAAGCATGTAAACTTTTGGGAAGAAAAAATCATTTTGTATTTCAAGAGTCTGAATTATGTTAAGATTTTGTTACAGATTTGATTCATTCAAATTATTTTAAACTTGATAGAAGTTTTTAAAAGGGATTGAAACAAATGCATTTGAGAGTCGCTTATAAAATGTATAAGAAAATTGTATTTCATGAAGTGTATTAATAATGCTGAAATCAATTGTTTTAGAATAATTTCCTATCCACTATTTGATTTGATGTATTAAAGTCAATTCCATCTTTAACCATGCATATCCATGTGTTAATAGGCCATGTATTATCAATACAATAATTTGTTATATATTACATATCATATTATATTAAATATTATGTATAACTAATATATGTAGGCTAAATATAATATCATAAAATACATATATGATATTTTGTTTAATACATCCTATAAAATGACCCCTTAATCAAATTAGACCTGAATTATTAAGATTTAAACATGAAAAAACAAACACATTTAATAAATGAAAACTGAATGATGAATTTTTCAAAATTCAAACTTATAAGACCTTGGTATTTAATGATGATTTTTTCAAAATATGACATTATTTTGTATTCTCTATCAAGAAAAAAAAAGAAAAAGAAAATTCTCCTATTCTTATAATTCCTTAAATTAACTATCCCAACAATTACTACTATAATTTATGTACCATATAATATAATATATGATTGAAAAAGCTTGTCCTTTTTGAAAACTTTAGCATCTTAAAGTTGAAGGCAAATTTGTCATTTTGGTGTTGTTGCACTTTTAAATTTCAAATTCAAAAATTCCTACAACCAAATATTTACTGCAGTAATTAATAATTTTCATTAAAAAAGAAAAAAATTATTTAAAAAAAAACAAATTTAAATTCAAAACCCTCTTTTTCTTTTTGTATATAATAAGCTTCCCTAGAGTCTTAAGATTCCTCATTTTGTATTTCTTCATTTCCCCAAACAGAGTCTTCGAAGCCGCCGGCCATAATCTCCGGTTGCTTTGCAAAATATCCGGCGACCACTTTCCGATCTCCTCTCAGTTCCCGGTAAGTCAAGATCTGGTCTTTCTTATCCTCTTTTTTTTTAAAAATTTTTTTTTTATAGAATTTTTGATGGATTGAGTTATGTGAAATGTCAAGAAAATTGTGAGATGCATGTGGGGTTTATGTTTTGAGATCTATGAAAGTGGTAAAAGAGATAGAATTTGTTTATGTGAAATGGGTATTTTTTATTTCTTGGATTGACTAGTTAGATGTAGTGAATCTTGGGTATTTGAAGGCTGAGCTAATATAATTCTGGATCTGATGAAGTGGATCTATTTTGAGGTTGATCTGCTATGGATTTACCTTGATCTACTGTTTGATTATAGTTCAAATGGTTTTGACTGGTGTTCTGTAGTTCTCTTGTGGTGATTGATGAATAAATCTTGTTAAGTAAAAGAAGAAACAAACTTTCTTTTTGTTGGAACTGAAATTGATTATTTCCTTTTGGCTTTCTGATTACTTTATATATCAATGAGATGTAGCTTAGTTGAAAATGAGTGTGGAGTGATTGAGGGGTTTTGCTTTTATGGTTTTTTGTCTCCGATTGGATTTGAGGAGAAGCTAAGTTATAGAGCGAGAAGTATGATGTAGTGTCATTTGGATTTGCTGGATTGATAGGTGAAGCATAGAGTTTTAAGATATTTTCACTTTGGATTTCCCTCTTAGCTATATGGGGATGTTAATTGAGAAGTATGCAATGTATTGTCATTTTGATATGATTGATTGATAGGTTAAACATCATCCGAGGTTTAAGATACATCTCTATTGGGATATTATCTTTCTGTAATTCCTACATCTACTTATCTTGCTGACTATGGTATCTGGATTTATGATTGCTTATTAATCTGTTGTTTGTATTGGCAGTTGAATAGAAAATGGCTGACGGTGAGGATATTCAGCCCCTTGTTTGTGACAATGGAACTGGAATGGTGAAGGTCAGTTCTTATTTTTTTTACTTTTATGGTTTTCAATGACGGAGTCATGATAGTTGAACACTTCATTTGAAATGTATTTTGTTATATTCTTGACATGTTTCTGATTTTTTTGGTGAATAATTTGATTGTATAAATGTAGGCTGGATTTGCTGGTGATGATGCTCCTAGAGCAGTGTTCCCTAGCATTGTTGGTCGCCCTCGTCACACTGGTGTTATGGTTGGAATGGGACAGAAGGATGCATATGTTGGTGATGAAGCTCAATCCAAGAGGGGTATCTTGACCTTGAAATACCCAATTGAACATGGTATTGTCAGCAACTGGGATGATATGGAGAAGATCTGGCATCATACTTTCTATAATGAGCTTCGTGTTGCCCCCGAGGAGCACCCTGTTCTGCTCACTGAAGCACCTCTCAACCCTAAGGCCAACAGAGAGAAAATGACCCAGATTATGTTTGAGACCTTCAACGTTCCGGCTATGTATGTTGCTATTCAGGCCGTGCTTTCCTTGTATGCTAGTGGTCGTACAACTGGTTAGTATTAGTCCTCTCATGATCCAAATCTTCCCGTGTTGGAAAATTGTTTTTGATCTGACATTATGAGTGTCTTTTGACAGGTATTGTGTTGGACTCTGGTGATGGTGTGAGTCACACTGTCCCTATCTACGAGGGTTATGCTTTGCCACATGCCATTCTACGTTTGGATCTAGCTGGCCGTGATTTAACTGATAACCTGATGAAGATCCTCACCGAGAGAGGTTACATGTTCACCACCACTGCTGAACGGGAAATTGTCCGTGACATGAAGGAAAAGCTTGCCTATGTGGCTCTTGACTATGAGCAGGAGATTGAAACTGCCAGGAGCAGCTCCTCCATTGAAAAGAACTATGAATTGCCTGATGGACAAGTTATTACCATTGGTGCTGAGAGGTTCCGTTGCCCAGAGGTCCTCTTCCAGCCATCCATGATTGGTATGGAAGCTGCAGGTATCCACGAGACTACCTACAACTCTATTATGAAGTGTGATGTTGATATCAGGAAGGACCTCTACGGTAACATTGTGCTCAGTGGTGGCTCAACCATGTTCCCTGGTATTGCTGATCGTATGAGCAAGGAAATCACTGCCTTGGCTCCCAGCAGCATGAAGATTAAGGTTGTTGCTCCACCGGAGAGAAAGTACAGTGTCTGGATTGGAGGATCCATCCTTGCATCACTTAGCACCTTCCAGCAGGCAAGCGTTTTTTTTTTTTTTTTATCTTCTCTTGCATATACTTTTGCCATTTAAACTGCATATTGTACCAAGTTGTTGCTAACTTAAAACTTGTTCTGTTCTTAATCAGATGTGGATTTCAAAGGGCGAGTACGATGAGTCTGGTCCATCCATTGTCCACAGGAAATGTTTCTAAGGTGCTGCTGCTATTTTTACTTGTGTTCACGAGTTACTTTTTATGTTCTTCCTGCTAAAGCTATTAATGTTATCGTCCACAGTGAACTCGGGTCTGCTGCTAGGCAAGTCTTTGAGATGGGGCTATGAAAGAAGGGCAATTAAAAACATTGTACTACTGCTGATACTATTTCATGTTTCCAGTGCAAGCCTCTTTTGTCTGGAGATATCCCTTCGTGAATTTGAACTTGAACTCGAACTCTTAGGTTGTTTGTAGTTGCGGAGAGTGATTGTGTTGTTGTTTATTATTTTGTTGGGGTTTTATGTTTCATTTCTTTGTTTTGCTATCCTATGGTACCTTCTTTTAAAAAAATCTTGGGAACAAATATGTCGATATTTATTGAATGAGAATTTTTGTAGTATTTTCAGACTTTTGAAATCAGCTTTGTAGTTTATGTGGATGATGTGGGGATTAAATTTTCTGTGGTGTAGTGTTATTTTCATATCTGTTCGTTTATTGCAATTGATGTTTGTCCTATTCTTCATTGCGTTTTTTTCTTAAAGCCAAAGGACTTTTTCATATCCAGCGTTTGAATTTGAAACCTCCGGTTATGTGAAAAGTGAAAAGCTCATCCACTGTACTACATCCTTTATGGCGTTTTCGGCCAAATGTCGGAGGCTTTAAAGCTTTGCCATAATACATGTGTGGTCTCATTTGAATTTTGGGAGGGAATTAATTGAGTTTGGCTTTTGTTTGTGATGGGACAAACTGGCAATATGGATAATTCATTTCTTGTTAGGCCAATGTTTTTTCAATTATAACAATTTCTCCACTTTTGAATTTTGGGACCAGTGTCATTATACTTCGAGAAGGAATTATAACCAAAATAATAATAAATGAAAAGGACATTATTATGCTACAAATCTTATTGCCTATTAATTTGTGGTTGAATACTTGCTCCACTTTCAGAATAATCTTTTTGTTTCAAAATTACTCCTTTTTACGTAGCCAAAAATCATCAATTTGATTTTCTCAAGGGGTGTGTTCATCAAGCTAAAAATTACTTATTTTGAAATGGAGAGAATATATCATTTTGACATAAATACTCTTTTGAATATTTGCATATACTTGTTTGGACATGAGTATTACTCTTACCATTTAAATTTAGGTAGCTTCAAGTTACAAGGGTTAAACTATAAATTAAAATGTGGAAGTACATATAGATATTAAATTTAAGAATCTGAAATTTGAATAGGATACTAAAATACTGGTTTGAAGGCAAATTTCAAGTGAAATATCAAGTTTTATTCACAAATATTTAACTCTCTTCTAAATTTAAGTCGGTAATAACCAAACACAACTTCTTAACTTTCACAAACTTTTTTAAAAAAAGACAAAATTTATGCCGTATTCGATATTTGCATTAAAGTCTAACTAGTTCAAATTCATGTCGTATAGGACCTCATTCAGAGACGAGGGGGCAATGCTCTCTATCAAACATCTTTTCATACTTAGGATTTGAATTCAAAATCTCTGGATGTCATCTCCTTCGATGGTCACAAACCTTTTTCTCAATTTTAACTTTGAATTCTCTTTTTTTCCAACTTTAATAAAAGAATGTTGTCCAAATGCCTCCACAATTAATTCGACACAAAATATTCTGGAAGATGCGTGAATCATATAATAATATATTTATGTCTTGGTAGGTGTTCATGTGGAAAGCTTGCAATTTTATTTTTAATTAAAAAAAGGCCATTATTTAAACAAAGTAAACAAATGTTTGATTTAATACTACTAATTAAAGATAACACAGCTGTACATGATAGACCCTTTCTCCTTGCTCTTTATAGACTTGGTCCAGTCATAATAAACCAACTCATATAAAATTAGACGCAAGTCACGGGTTCAAATTTGATGTACGAGGAATCCAACACCTAAAATGACAATAAATAGAGATTTCCAACGAAGCAACGTTGATTTTCTAACAGCTAACTGAAACGCCAACAAACTCTAGCAACGAGACGGCGGGGGGGGGGGGGGGGGGGG
>JAJOOH010012863.1:0-38197 GCA_029582605.1 Solanum gracilifrons
GACTAAATCAAGCTTTTTAAGGCAAAATATTTTTGTCACAAAATAAATAAATTTGACATAAGTTGACTACATTTAGTGACAAAAATATATTTGTCCCAATATCCTCTTTTTTATTGAATACGAATTAATTTTTTATTTTATGACAATTATAATTGTCACTAATCATGATAATTTATAGTGACAATATATGTTGTCGGTAAAAACAATACTTTTACTGACAAAATGAATAGATTTAACTACAAAATTATTATCCTTTTTTAGAATGATAAATTTGTCCCTAATTTATACATTTTAGGACAAATTTATTTTTGTATATAAAAAGTAGTCATTAGTGACGAAATTACATTTGTTCAACTACGAAATACATATAACTTTAGAGGCAATTGATGTCGTCACTGTTTGAACTAATTAATTAGCAACAATACAATTTTGTCAATAATAATAACCTTTTTAGAGAAAAAAGATACTATTAACCACAAACAAATTATACTTTTTATGACAAATAAATTTTTTACAAATAATTATTCATTTTGGCGACATTTCTTCTTTTTGTAGTTAATATAATACTTTTAGCGAAGAAGCACTAAATCGTATTTGAATAATTTTAGAGATGCACATTTAGGGACGACTGCTTGACGAAATTTTTTTCATCACTCAAGATTTTTAGTGACGAAATATGATTTATTAATGACAAAATTATTTTGTCCTTGATAATCACATTTGTTGTAGTGACATGAACGTGGAACCAAGGGAGAACGTGGGCAGATTCAACTTAAGGACGGATACATATTCCAAGTAAGTACATATAAAATGTACAATAGAGAAAGTAGAGATCTTGTGAGGTAACATTATAGTCTAACACAATGGGAGTAATAACCAATAACGGGAACATATGAACATGTGAAAAGATGACATATATGATGTAATAGACAATTGAAGCATGTTGGCAAGATATGGGCAGATCGTATATCCAACATATAAACATTTGTACCATGTCTAATCTAGGATTATTTTGATTTGTATAAGAAGAATACGTGCCAATGGTACTTTGACGATGAAACAAGTTTAAACCCTGCATGCTAATATTTGGCAGAGTAAGCACGTACATTTAGTAATAAACTCATATTAGAGTACTCACTTTGATGCTCTAGGGAGTAGCTGCAACTATGGATCAGTCACTACCAAGGGCACTTAGAAAGCTTACTTTGTAATACAAGTGTTGGATTCATGCCAAAGAATAGGACATAGAATAGCCTTACATATCTTAATTCCGAATTCGTATAGCTTACGAAGTGTCAACCTGTCCTTTAATGTCATAGTCTTCATCTACAACAACCTATCATTAAGGCTAATATTAGCAGCCTACCAACCAACTCGGGATATTTCAACTCATCAAAACAGTAGCCATGCAGCCAGCCCATAATCCTTCAAATTGATTGTTTTCTTTCACAAATTCTCCCCGTTATAGTTATTTAAATGAAACAACCTTCCCATGGAACGAACAATGAGCTTACCAAAACTTTAATTTAATGGTGCATCACCATAGCTTATAAATCTGCCCCCTACAGCTTTTCGCAATCATTCTCTAAGTACATCTATGACCTCCCATAAACAAATCAATACAATAGTAGTTCTCAACAATAAAATATAATCAAAAGACTTGAATTTATGGTTTTCAATCACCATCCCACGAATTGCAATAAACAATTAAGTCTAAAAGTCTCAAATAAACTAATAATTAGAGGTTGTGGCAGCGCCCTTAACTTGGCTATCTAAATCTATTATTCTCCTTCAGTTACTATTTTTGTAACCTTCTTTTAATATTTGGAAGAGAGTGGCAGAACCTTGGTTGCCAACACATATAGCTATCTCTAGTTCACTCCTCTTGAAGAACTGTCCAATATACTTGAAATAATAGAGGAGAGAAGGTGATCTTGTGGATGCTTTGGAAAAAACAAGATGAAAAATAGTTAGAACCCTAGTGGGAATATTGGGTGGCTGTTTCATCTTGAGAGAGAGAAATATATGAACTTAAGAGCTTAAAATTTGGATAAGAAGAAAAAGAGATATTTGTATCAGATTTTTGGTCTTAATAGGTTCTCTTTTGCCACCTTTCTTGAACTTCATTTTCAGCCAACATGTGTCTTTAATTTAGGCCACACATTTAAGTAGGTGATGCACCTACTTTTCTATTCAAATTATTTCTTGTGGGATTGGAAAGATTGGGACTTGGCTGTCCATTTTCCCCTTATTCTTCTATTCAA
Organism: Solanum gracilifrons; assembly: GCA_029582605.1. Taxonomy (NCBI): domain Eukaryota; kingdom Viridiplantae; phylum Streptophyta; class Magnoliopsida; order Solanales; family Solanaceae; genus Solanum; species Solanum gracilifrons. The sequence goes on from JAJOOH010012863.1 coordinate 2,265, forward strand.
CTTGGGCCAGATTAATGCAAGTAGGTGATTCACCTACTTGGTCTTTTGGACTGGTCAATAAGTCAAAGTAGGTGATGCACCTACTTGGTCCTTTGGCTGGTCAATAAGTAAAAGTAGGTGATGCACCTACTTGTCACATACTACCTAAGTTAAGTCAAGCAAGTCCCTCAATATTTTATTCCATTTCTAGACCTTAATACCTTTAACTTAACTTAAAACTTATATACACCATGTCAATTTAAACTTTAGACTCAAATACCATCTTATGAAATCAAGTTTAAATACTTCCATCAATGTCAACTTAATCGGGTGTCATCAAAATCCGCAGACAGTTCACTTTAAAACTATTCTATTGTGACTAGTGGCATAGGAAACCGAGTCCATAACTATACCACAAGGCAATTTATAAGCAACATATAAATAGAAGTAATACATTTAGAATACGGGGTGTTACATGCTCCTAGTACCTTTATGCGTCTCATGAATCATGTGATGAAACCCTTTATAGGAAAATTTGTGGTTATCTATTTTGATGATATCTTGATTTATAGCAAGACCATGCATGATCATGCTGAGCATTTGAGATGTGTGTTTGATGTGCTTAGGAAGGAACAACTTTGTACTAATCTTGATAAGTGTTCATTTTATGTTGATGAAGTTGTCTTCTTCGGTTTTGTTGTGAGTTCAAGAGGGGTTGAAGTTGATGACTCTAAAATTGATGCTATTAAGAATTGGCCGATTTCGAAATCCATAAGCGATGTTGAAAGCTTTCATGGGTTGGCTAGTTTTTATAGGCGATGTGTCAAAGGTTTTAGTACCATAGCAGCCCCCTCAACAGAGGTAATCCGCAAGGATAAACCTTTTAAGTGGGGAGAGGAACAAGCCAAAGCTTTCGAGGCTGTAAGATCCATGCTCAGTTTCGCTCCGTCTTAATGCAAGACCAAAAGCCCATTGCTTATTTTAGTGAAAAGCTAAAAGGTTCTACTTTGAATTATTCCACTTATGATCTTGAATTGTATGCCTTGATTAGGGCTTTGGGTAATTGGCAACACTACTTGTGGCCCAAGGAATTTGTCATTAGGACTGACCATGAGTCACTAAAGCATATTCGGGCCCAAGTAAAGTTGAACAAGAGGCATGCCAAATGGATTGAATTCCATGAAACTTTCCCTTATGTAATCCAATACAGAAAGGGAAAGGAAAATGTGGTGGTCGATGCCTTGTCTAGAAAACATGTGTTGATAAATACCTTGTCTTCTAAATTGATTGGGTTTTAAAGTTTCAAGACATTGTATCCCAAGGATCCCACGTTTGCTCCAATCTTCAAAGATTGTGAGGAATGGGAGAGGGAAAGGTGGATGAGGGATAGATCTTCTACTCCATATTCCAAGTTTGATGGTTTTTTGTTCAAAGGCAAGAGACTTTGTGTGCCCATGAGCTCTTGGAGAGAACTATTTGTGAGGGAGGCACATGATGGGGGCTTAATGAGTCATTTTGGTATTAACAAAACTATGGGAATTCTTGAGGAACAATTCTATTGGACTAAAATGCATAAAGACATTGTTCAGATTTGTGGTCAATGTGTTGAATGTCGATGTGCTACGTAACGCCTCCTTCCCCATGTTTTATACACTCCACTCCCCACCCCTCGAAGACCTTGGCTTGATATTTCAATGGACTTCGTTTGGGGTTTGCCAATGGCCAAAAGAGGTAGAGATAGCATCTTTGTTGTTATTGATCAATTTTCAAAGATGGCTCATTTCATTCCATGTCATAAATGTGATGATGCTTCCAACGTAGCATCTTTGTTTGTTGAGCATGTTGTTAAATTGCATGGAATTCCTCAAACAATTGTATGTGATAGGGATCCAAAATTCCTTAGTCACTTTTGGATGGAACTGTGGGGTAGACTTGGTACTAAGTTGTTGTTCTCAACTTCTTGTCACCCACAAACTGATGGCCAAATTGAAGTTGTGAATAGGACCTTGGGTTCTATGCTTCGTGTCGTAGTGCATGGAAAATTGGCCTCATGGGAGGAACATTTGCCTTTAGTTGAATTTGCATATAATTGAGTTTATTCATAGAACTATTGGCATCACTCCGTTTGAAGTGGTTTATGGTTTCAACCCCCTAACCCCTTTAGATGTCACTCCTCTTTCTCAAGATATTGTGTTAAGCATAGATCGGAGTAAGCGAGTTGAAGCCATGAAGAAGAGACCCACTCAGAGAAACTCGCCGACCAGGTCGGCTCATCGCCCAAGTCACTAGGCGAGCCCGACTTGGCTTGCCCTTTTGTCATTACGGTTCACTTTTGGGCCTTTTAATTCTAAAACTATAAATAGCTAGTTTGGGTTCATTTTACAGTTAGATTATTTTGAATGTTGAAAACTGAAAACTCATGTTTGAGTGTTGAGAGCTTGGTGAAGCTTTTGTTGCCTTTTGTTAGAAACGTTGGTTGCTTGGGATATCGATTCGCTTGAGGCCTTCATAAGAGTTAGGTTCTTATTGTAGGATTAACGGATTGAGGTCATGTCACGCCTCAAATCCCATTAAGACGGATAGGCCCCCGATGCCCCGAGAGAACCAACATGTAACATGTGCTTACTATGCATATAACTATGGCAATCTTAAAGTTGTAACAAGTTCACATGGGATACAACGATAAGAACCAACATAAATAGACCCAAAACTTATATACAACACTTGGCCGTTGAGGCCACAACTTGTTAAGACACACTTGAACCATATTTCTACAAAGCCTCTAAAAGATAGAAAACCTTAGATTAGGTCGGGAAAGACCACACCTTACCCTGAACTATGATATAATACCAATATGAATCTACCAAGAACTCAGTAAAGGTCCGAATCAACCTGGAGCTCACCAAAAGTAAATGAGTGTCCTGTGCTCATATTGAGGAGGTCTACTAGCTGGAGTACCTGTGCCTGCAGCATGAAATGCAGCGTCCCCCGTGAGGGACGTCAGTACAAAAAAATGTACTGAATATGTAAGGCAATAACATATATAAAATAAGAGTTTGAATGAAACCAAGTAGCAATATATGTGTGCATAAATCAGAACAGAAGACCGCCTTTGTTAACTCTTGTGGGATCATGTATGTTACATTCTTGTCTTTACCTTTCTATGTGTTATGATCTTTATAAGGCATGTGATACGAATGACCAGCGGATCAGTGGTAGAAGAGGATGATCCGTGCTAGACATTTTAACCCCTGGGATGTGGTCCTCATAATTACACAAATTGGGATCGGCCCATGCTAGGCTTGCGCCCCTGAGCTGCCACCCTTTTATACCAATTGGGATCGGGACATGCTAGGCTTTCGCCCTTGAGCTGCCACCCTTATATACCAATTGAGATCGACCCATTCTAGGCATTTACCCCTGGGCTGCCACCTATAATTATACAGATTGCTGCACTTAGATTCTTTAATCTTTAGGATTGTTGTTTTGGTGGTCATAATCATTTTTTATATTTGGAACTACGGACCAGTAGTAGAAGACATGAAAATAATACTTCAAGGCAGTAACAATGTCATAAGGAGTTATGTAACATCAATGCATTACTTGTGAGCTTAACTGTCACAACTAACTTCAACTAACTAAGTGGTGGATTCACCAAACTTGCTTTTGCAAATACCATTTCAATACAAGCACAGAGGAGGATAATTACACAAGTATAGTGTAACACCTCGTATTCTACGTGTACTACCTCTATTTATATGAAGCTTGTAAATTACAGTGTGGTATAGTTATGGACTCGGTTTCCTATGCAACTAGTGACAATAGAATAGGATTAAAGTGAACTGCGCATAGATTTTGATGTGACCCGATTAAGTTGACGTCGATGGAAGTATTTAAACTTAAGATCATAAGTTGATATTTGAGTCTAAAGTTTAAATTGACATAGTGTATATAAATTTTAAGTTAAATTAAAGGTATTAAGGTCTATAAATGGAATAAGATATTGAGGTTCTTGATTGACTACACTAAGCTAGTAGGTGACAACTAGGTGCATCACCTACTTTGACTTATTGACCAGCCCAAGGGACCAAGTAGGTGAATCACCTACTAAGACTCTTTTGACCATGTTAGTGGGCCAAGTAAACTACCACCTACTTACATTAATCTGGCCCAAGTTGATTAGAAGAATAAGAGGAGAATGGACAGCCAAGGCCCAATCTTTCCAAGCCCACAGGAAATAATTTAAATGGAAAAGTGGGTGCATCACCTACTTAAATGTGTGGCCTAAATTAAAAACACATGTTGGCTAGAAATGAAGTACAAGAAAGGTGGCAAAAGGCTTAATGTTCTTAACTCAAAAAAGGCCCAAGTGAAAAATTCAAGTAGGTGGGCCACCTATTTGACAAATTATGGCCCAAAATGAGTGAGAAAGTCGGCCAAAGCAGGTCCCTTTAAAAGGGATAGATATCAGATTTTTCCAACCATTTTTACTTCGACAAAAAAATCTAATTTCTAGAGCATTCTCTCTTCTCTCTCTTAGCTTCATACATCAGCCATTAAATTCCATTAGGATTCTTGAACATTAAGGAGTTCAAGATATTGGAAGGTATAATTTAAGACAACCTTTACCTTGAAGAATCCAAGTCTTAGCAAGTGGTAGTTCTGTCCAGCAAGGTAAGCTACTGCAATTTTCCCCCTCTTGTGCTTGAGTAAATTAGGACACTTGGTATGTGTTAGTGAGTTGGAAATTGTTACTTTTACATGGTGTAATATTGGGGAGGATGTTCTGGTGATTACTGCATGTTGGGAGAGCCATGGAGGGGAGTCCTCTTTAAATTCAGTTATGAGCTTATTTGAGCACTTTAAAAGTAATGTTAGCTCTTCAAGTGTTGGTGATCAGAAACAATGATTCATATTGCTTTTGTTACATTATTATGTTTAAGGATTGTTTTATGGATGTTATGATAAGGGATGTGACTGGATGTGCGTGAAAGTTATGGAGACATTAAAGGACTTAATTATTGCAGGGAGTTTTGGGGAGGACCTGATACGAAGGTTGTACGATATATAGACGCGATTAAAGGGATAGGGAAGGAAAGAAAACACTGGCTAGATAAATTGCATGCTTACTGCTTGGTTAATATTTGGGTGGGATCAAGTAGCTCAAATTTATTGATTAGCTACTAATACTTGTCTTACAACTTATTTTATTGTAGATTAGTAATCTGAAGAGAAGGAACTTAAGTCATACGTATTTAATTGTATAGCTAGGTACGTAAGGCTATTCGATTTCCTATTTCTTTGGCATGAATCCAACACTTGCATTACAAAAAGTAAGCTTTCTAAGTTCCCTTGGTTGTGACTGATCCATAGTTGCACTTCCTACTCCCTAGAGCAGAAAAGTGAGTAATCTACTATGAGTTTGTTACTAAATGTACGTGCTTACTCTACCAAGTATTAACATGCTAGGTTTAAATTTGTTTCATTGTCAAAGTACACTTGGCACGTATTTCCCTTATATAAATAAAATGATCCTAGATTACACATGGTACATATGTTTATATGTTGGATATACAATCTGCCCATATCATGCCAACTTGCTTCAATTATCTATATATATGTCATCTTTTCACATGTTCATATGTTCCATTTATTGGTTATTACTCCCATCGTGTTAGACTATAATGTTACCTCACAAGATCCCTACTTACTCTATTGTACATTTTATATTTACTTACTTGGAATATGTATCCGTCCTTATGTTGAATCTGCCCACGTTCTCCCTTGGTTCCACGTTCACGTATACCTTGTATTTGATATTAGTTAGTGAGTATTTGGCTATGATACAGAGTTCAATTCTCTTGGCTGAATGTTAAATGTCTTCACATGATATGTGCTTCAATTTGAGATGTCAAAATGCTTACTGAGTCATATAAGCTCCTAAGTATTACACGTTCATTTAACATTTGCTTCCCATATCATTGGTATTATCGTAAGTCCATATTCATATGTCTTCTACTACTTGTCCATAGTTCCAAATCTCAACAATGATTATGCCCACCAAAACAACAATCTCAAAAGACTTATGATCATCAAAAGAACAATCTCAAAAGAGTTATGAATATCAAAATAATAATCTCAAAGATTAAAAAATCTAAGTGAAGAAATTTGTATAATTATGGGTGGCAGCCTTGGGGCAAATGCCTAACATGGGTCGATCCCAATTGGTATAGAAGGTTGGCAGCTCAGGGGCGAAAGCCTAGCATGGGCCGATCCCAATTGGTATAAGAGGGTGGCAGCTCAGGGGAGAAAGCCTAGCGTTGGCCGATCCCAATTTGTCGAATTATGATGAGTGCATCCTAAGGGTTAAAATGCCTAGCATGGATCATCCTCTCCTACCGCTGATCAACTGGTCATTTGTATCATATTTCTTATAAATATTATAATGCAAAGAAAAGTAAAGAAAAGAATGTAACATACACAATTCCACAAGTATAAGAAAAGGTGGCCTCTAATCCTTATCTATTGGTTTTTGGTTTCACTTGAGGTCTCATTTTACATATGGTTGTATTATGCCTTACATATTCAGTACATTCTTTCGTACTGACGTCCCTTATTGGGGACGCTGCATTTCATGTTGTATGTACAAGTACTCAACTAGTAGATCTCCCCAATAGAAGCACATGATACTCAGCGGTTGTTGGTGAGCTCCAGATTGATACGTGGCTTTGCCGAATCTTTAATGGTGATTTCACCTAGTGGTTGTGGTCTAATTTAATGGGTTTGTAGTTGCAAATACAAAACCATCCATGTATTTTCGGCTTGCTAGAGAGAGGTAGCGAAACCAAGACCGCTAGACTGATGGCCTAAGGAGTGGATCGACATGAGGTTCAGCCTGAGAGGGTGAGCCATAGTCCCATATCCTAACACTCAGCTTGAGAGAGTGAGTAGGGTAAGATGTAGGCTGGCCTTCATGCGGCAAATGGGTGTCCGAGGAACCCATTTGAAACGGGGTAAGTTGCCCGAGATGAACTTATTTCCATCTAAAGCTTAGCCTAGTCACTATTATCTTACAAATTTCCTATTGAAAGCATGTACTCAACGATTTATATCAATATATATTGCAGTCACACTCCAAAAACATCTCCCCATACTTGAATTTTCTCTTTATTTTTATTGTTTTAGCTATACTTGTGACAAACCCCCATTGATATTTGACACTTTGGTGTCACCCTCTTGAATTTACTTTTTTATTATTCGATAATATCTCAAACTACAGCTAACTAGAACGAAATTCTAGCCTACCTACTATTTTCACTACCACTCCCTTGGGACACGACCCCAGCCCTTGGTTGGGTTACTATATTATCGACGATCGTAGACACTCATACCGTAGGATAGTGCAGTTGGTCACGATAAGCATCAGTTACATCCTAGATCTGCCTGGAAATGCTACTACTCATTTATGTAATTAGGTGACCAAACATTTTTTTAAGAATATACTATATCTTTCTCAATTAAACCAACGTGATACAAATGGTACAAATGCAACTTAAAATGTAAATAACATAAAAACCTTTACATACCTTGTGGAGTGGGACGGTTGAATAAGATGAGCTCAATCTAGTCTAAATTTGATAACTTAAGATCCTTTTCTCTAGTTGAATGTTAACATTTTAGCTACCGTTAACCTAACCATAGTAAGCATAACATGAATAACATGATCAGGTGCAAGTGGAAACTGACTTCTTAACTTTTCTCTATCGTATGATTTGGATTATGAAGAAAGTAACATTTCCTAAATGCCCAAGTATCCCCCATAATTATAAATGTTGCGCGCAACACATTCATAAGTAAGGCTCTAGTAGACATGGCATGTAGACTCCCTGGGACAAACTGCTCTGATACCACTTTTTGTCACACCCCAACCCTGGGTGTGGCGGATAAGTACCATATGAACACATGCTTTACAAGTGACCTATTATGAGAAAGTAAACTACTATGATGATAGATTTACTAATGAGAAGCTTTATATACAACACATGTCGACTAGCTGAATCGATCATGTGACAAGTGAAACTGTGAATACAGATGATAGCTTTACAATATCAACAAAGCCTCTACTGGAATCCATGACTATAACACTATGAAAATACGCATAGTAAAAACTCGACAAAGCCCCGAATCAACCTGGAGCTCACCAACAGCCGCTGAGTATCATGTGCTTCTATTGGGGGAATCTACTAGTTGAGTACCTATACTTGCAGCATGAAATGCAGCGTCCCCAATAAGGGACATCAGTACGAAAGAATGTACTGAATATGTAAGGCATAATACAACTATATGTAAAATGAGAGCTCAAGTGAAACCAAATACCAATAGATTAGGATTAGAGACCACATTTGCTTATACTTACGGAATCGTGTATGTTACATTCTTTTGTTTACTTTTCTATGTATTATCTTTATAAGACATATGATACAAATGACCAGCTGATTAGTGGTACAAGAGGATGACCCATGCTAGGCATTTTAACCCCTGGGACGTTGTCCTTATAATTCCACAAATTCGGATCGGCCCATGCTAGGCTTTTGCCCCTGAGTTGCCACCTTTCTATACAAATTACGATCGACCCATGCTAGGCATTTTCCCCTGGGCTGCCACCTATAATTATACAGATTGCTTCACTTAGATTTTTTAATCTTTGAGATTGTTGTTTTAGTGTTCATAAATCTTTTGAGATTGTTCTTTTGGTGATCATAACTCTTTTGAGATTGCTGTTTTGGTGGTCATAATCATTGTTGAGATTTGGAACTATGAACCAGTAGTAGAAGACATGAATATGGACTTACGATAATAACAATGACATGTGAAGCAAATGTAACACCAACTTAATACTTAGGAGCTTATATGACTCAGTAAGCATTTTGATAACTCAAATTGAAGCACATATCAAGTGAAGACATTTAACATTCAGCCAACAGATTTGAACTCTATATGATAGACAAATACTCACTAACATTAAATACAAGGTATACATGAACGTGGAACCAAGGGAGAACGTGGGAAGATTCAACTTAAGGACGGATACATATTCCAAGTAAGTACATATAAAATGTACAATAGAGCAAGTAGGGGTCTTGTGAGGTAACATTATAGTCTAACACAATGGAAGTAATAACTTATAAAGGGAACATATGAACATGTGAAAAGATGACATATATGACAAAATAGACAATTGAAGCAAGTTGGCAAGATGTGGGCAGATTTTATATCGAATATATAAACATATGTACCATGTGTAATTTAGGATACATGCATGCTAATTCTTGGTAGAGTAAGCATGTACATTCATTAATAAACTCATATTAGAGTACTCACTTTAATGCTCTAGGGAGTAGGAACTGCAACTATGGATCAATGACTACCAAGGGCACTTAGAAAGCTTACTTTGTAATACAAGTGTTGGATTCATGCCAAATAAATAGTAAATCAAACCTTACATACCTTATTTTCTGACCAATATAACTATCACGATTCATCCTCTTTTTTTGGTGCTAATCTACAATATAAGTCATGATTAATCTAATGTTAGCAGCTAATCACATTAAGGCCCTCTAGAAACAATAACTAAACACTTGGCGAAAAGTAGGCCTATACAACCCTTACACAAATGGTGAACCACCACACCCTTCTTCTATACATTAATACAACTTCATACATCCTTTGCCAAGGTACCCAAGTTGCCCCCAACAAGAATATACATAAGGCAACCACTATCATTCCCCAAAAAATCATTCAGCATAATAGGAGAATATAGAACTCAAGGATTTATATTTATCCATGAGTTCTTGACAAATATATACAAGATTATCCACCCCAAACATGTATTTAAAGAGAGGTAAAAATGGGTAATAGCCTTACCTTAGTTTCTGGAAATTTATCCTCTAAACTTGAACTTCAAGAACTGAAACTCTCCTTCAAACTTTTACTTGAAAAAGGGGTCAATATTCAAGAACCCTAAGGTGATTTAGGGCTACTGTGTTAATACAAGAAAGACCAAGAGAGAAACTTAATAAATCTGAAATTTTGCAAGTTAAAAATGAAGCGAAAAATATGATCTTTATCCCTTTAAAAAGGAGGTGCATTAACTTTTGGGCCATATATTGTCAAGTAGGTGACCCACCTACTTGGCCGTTTAACTTGGGCTTTTGTGACTTCAACACTTGTTAGGCCTTTCTGCCAATTATCCCTCTATTCTGGTCAATTTGTGCCATAATTAATGCAAGTAGGTGATCCACCTACTTGGACTTTTCTGTTGGGCCTTTTTTGGATTTTAGAATATTGGGCCTTGGCTGTCCATTTTCCCCTTAGACTTCTACTCAACTTGGGCCAGATTAATGCACGTAAGTGGTAGTGTACTTGTCCCAATTGCATGGTCAAAAGAGTCTTAGTAGGTGATGCACCTACTTGATCCTTTGGGATGGTCAATAAGTCAAAGTAGATGATGCACCTACTTGTCACCTACTAGCTTAGTTAAGTCAAGCAAGCACCTCAATATTTTATTCCATTTCTAGACCTTAATACCTTTAACTTAACTTAAAACTTATATACACTATGTCAATTTAAACTTTAGACTTAAATACCACCTTATGATCTCAAGTTTAAATACTTCCATCAACGTCAACTTAATCGGGTCGCATCAAAATATACAGACAGTTCACTTTAAACCTATTCTATTGTCACTAGTTGCATAGGAAATCGAGTCCATAACTATACCACAAAGAAATTTATAAGCGTCATATAAATAGAACTAGTACATGTAGAATATGGGGTGTTACTGTTTAGGATTTTAGGTTTCGGGTTTAGGATTAGGGCTTGGGGTTTAGGGTATTGTGTTTAGGGTTTAGGGTTTTAGGGTTTTAGGGTTTTAGGGTTTTAGGGTTTAGGGTTTTAGGGTTTAGGATTTATGGTTTGGGGTTTGGCATTTAGGGTTTTTTTTTTTTTTTTAATTATAACGACCCTTGTGGGGGTCAGGGGCTGAGCAACACCCCCAGGCCTTATCATAGATCAAACAGAGCAAAATACAAGGAGAGGGACTTAAACCTTACCTCCAACCTAAGGTGGTTCAAGAGTTGGTAGCCTACTAAGGTTCTCTAACTCTTCCCCGTACTATAATGGAAACCTATCATCTAAGCACCTATGTGAGAGGACTCCTCTCAATACAAAGATTCTAGGAAAATATAAATGAGGGAGACTCTCCCCTTACAATAAAGGAAGAACTCTTCATAGAAGCTATGACTTAAAAAAGTAATAGCCTAAGTGAAGATGATAGAGAGATCACCAAGGACCTGTTAGGGTTCGTGCTCTTTCCTAGGTCCATTAGGAATTGATAACTTCATGGAGGTTTCTTGATCCTCTTCATTTTTTTTCTTCTGAAGCTTGCCATACCATCCATGTCAAGTTGAAGATATGCTGCTGCATCCTTTGGAAGTTACTGAAACTTGAGATAAATTTGAGGAGTCGTGACTTGGTGGCTGTGTTTGGAGAGTGCATCTGCCACATAATTGGCTTCTCTGAGGGTATGAGTACATTTAAAGTGTGAGAAGTGGGTGATGAGCATTTGTAGTTTCTGCATTTGGGAGGTAATGTTCCATGAGGGGGCTGATTTGGACAGTAACCAGTCCACTAGCAGCTGGGAGTCGACCTCCAAGATGACTTTGTGGTAGTTTAGATGAACACACCGTGATATACCAGGGTTTAGGGTTTAGGGTTTAGGTTGTAGGGTTTAGATTTTTTTTTAATACCCTTGGAGGGGTAGGGGCTGAGCTATACCCCAGGCATTATCATTAATAAAAAGCAAAAATACAAAGAGGGGGACTTAAACCTTACCTCCATTTAATGGTGGTACAAGAGTTGGTAGTCGACTAAGCATCCTTAATTGGTTCTCCAACTCTTCCCCATACTAGAAAAGAAACCTATCTTCTATGCACCTATGTGAGAGGACTCCTCTCGATACATGGAATCTAGGAAAGCATAAATGAGGGACTCTCCCTTTACAAGTAAAGTAAAAGAAAAGACTCAACTAGGGACTATCCTAACAAGATTGTAGCCAAAGTGTTGATGATAGGATGATCATCAAAAGAAGGTTGAGGGAGTTCAAGCTCCTATCAAATCCTTCTTTCTTGGAATTGAATTAAGGTGGTTCCTTAATTCTCTTCAACTTCCTTCTTCTGAAACTTGCAATGCCAGCCATGTCTTGGTGAATGTAAGCTGCCGCCAGATTGGGGAGTTGCTGAGTGTTGAAGAAGACACAGGGGCTGGTCAGTTGATGACTGTTCTTGGAGAGTGCATCTGCTACAAAGTTGGCCTCTCAAAGTGTGTGGATACATTTAATCTGAGGGAAAGTAGAGGACAGCTGCTGCAGCCTTTGCATTTGGGAAGAAATGGACCAAGGAGCTGTTGTTTTGTGCAAAAACCAGTCCAGAAGAAGTTGGGAATCAACTTCCAGAATGACCTTGTTATAATTTAAATGAGCACACCAATTTAAGCCAAATAATGCAGCCTCGACCTCAGCTTTATTGTTGGTGCCCTCGCCTAAAGGGACTGAAAAAGCAAATAGGAGTTCTCCCATGTGATTTCTGAGAACACCTCCAGCTCCTATGCTGCCTGAGTTGCTCAAGGCACTCCCATCGGTGTTTAACTTAACCCATTTTTCTGGTGGTTTATGCCATTAAACTACTGTAACTTTGATGTCATGGATCCATGTCTCCAGAAGCTTGCATAGCCTATTCTAGTTCAAAGGCCAAGAGATGTAGGGAAATATAGTGTGCAACAGTTTGAAGGTGTCCAAAATTACTAGGTGTTTGACCCTTGAAATATTAGATTGCTTACCCCCAATTTCTTTGCACATCTATTTTTCCACAAGCTCCAACAAATAAAGATTGGAGTGGATTGAAGAATGATTTTGTGTGCCTCATTGTGATGAGGCATACTCCACCATCTCATGATCATGTTTCTCAACGGCAGAAAATCAGTAGGTATGCCCAAGGAGATAGCCAAAAAATTCCACACATTTTTAGCCAAGTTCCCTGAGTTAAAGATGTGTTCAATTGTATCAGCACCTCGAGAGTGCCAACGATAGCAATCACTTGGCTCAATGCCAAAGTTGGACAACTTTTGATTGGTAGGAAGTTTGCCTCTTATTGTTCTCCACAACAAGAATGAACATTTGAAAGGAATGTTTTGATTCCACGTGTAGGAGTTAATCTTGGTTTTGGCTCTTTTTTCTCTAATAATAGCCCAGGCAGAAAAGACTGTAAAGAGGCCATTCGAATTGAGATTCCATACTGCCTGGTCGGAACTAGTATGCTGTAATTGTATCTGAGTGGATAGAATTGCATGTAGCTGGTTCTGAGGAGCAAGCTGATCAGTTTGTCTACATTCCATTGCTCATTTGCCATAAAATCAGCGATAGTTTCATTGTCGAATCTGTGGCTAGTAGGAGTGAATTGAGCTAATGGTCCTACTTCTAACCAGTTGTCCCACCAAAATGAACAAGAACCATTTTTAATTTTCCATTGGATATGATTTTCCACCTTATGTTTGTTTTTCATAAGAACCTTCCAAGCTTGAGATTCTCCCGTATCTCATTTTTTGCTTATGGGATTTGATCTTTGGCAATATTTTGCTTTAAGAAAATCTCCCCAAAGAGTTTTCTTGGTTCTAAAGATCCACCAATGTTTGAATCGGAAAGCTTGACAAACATCACTCATTTGCCTTACTCCAATTCCCCCTTCATCATAAGGAAAGCTGAGATTCTTCTATGACGACCAATGATATTTTTTCTTGTCATCCCTTCGTCCCCAAAAAAAGTCAGCCATAATACCTTGAATCTGTTTAAGAGTATTAGAGAAGGGGGGGGGGGGGAATAGCAGAAAGAATATGGATAGACATGGATTGAAGAACATGCTTAATCAAGGTGGCTTTACCCTATAACTTAGCATCTTAGATTGCGAACCAGCGATTCTATTCACTATTTTGTTGATGAGATAAAAAAAGTAGATAAGTGTAGGCCTTCCAATAAAGAATGGATAAGCAAGATAAGTAATAGGAGTCTCCTTCTGAAGAAATCCGATATACCTTTTAATTCTATCGCACGTAGTTTTGAAGGCATTAGGATGGAGCAAAAAGTGACTCTTGGCTTTGTTGATGAGTTGACTAGAGATTCTTTCATATATAGCCAAAGTCTGCATAATGAGCTTGAGAGAATCCTTCCTCCCCGAAGTGAAAATTATGATGTCATCCGCAAAACTTAGGTGGTTAATCAAAGGTCCTCTCATTTCCATATAGAAACCATGATAAAGAGGATGACGATGGAGTCTATTCAGAGACCTAGATAACACCTCAACACCTAAAATAAATAGGGCTGGGGATAGTGGATCACCTTATTTAAGGCCTTTAGTTGAATGGAAAAAACTGTATCTTCTACCATTAAGAATGATAGAGTATCAATTGTTAGCCATAATTCTCCATATCATGTCAATGAAAAGCTCCTCAAAACTCATTTTTCTCAAGATCAAACAAATATATGACCATGAAACCCTGTCATAGGCTTTTGCCATATCAAGCTTGATCACAACATTGCTTCCAATAGTAGGTTTCTTAATCTAATGGATAATTTCTTGAGCTAACATAATGTTCTCTGATATGCTTCTATCCTTTACAAATGCTGATTGATTTGGAGAGATCAGACTAGGTAATAAAGGAGCTAATCTGCGACATAATAGCTTAGAAATAATCTTGGTAGTGAAGTTACTCAAGCTGATGGGCTTGAATTCATTGAGTCTGTTAGAGTTCTTCACTTTAGGAAGGAGAATAAGACATGCATGTGAAAAATATTTAGGAATCATCTGGCCAATGAAAAAAGCAATAATCACAACCATCAAGTCATTTTTGATAATATTCCAGCACTTCTGGAAGAAGTAACCATTCATACCATCTGGTCCAGCAGCTCAATTAGGATTCATGGAATAAACAACTTCCTTAAGCTCATCAATTGAAGGGATTTCTTTAAACCTATCATTGTGCTCTTGGCTGACCATTCTTGGAATGAATTCCATAGGAATTTCATCAACCAATTTTTCCTCACCTGTGAAGATATGCTGAAAATGATCACATGCAGCCTGTGCAATCTGTTCATCTCCTTGTATCCATTCATCATTATCATTGAGGATTTTATGGACAAATAATCTTCTTCTCCTTCCTCTAATCAATTCATGGAAGTATTTGGAATTACCATCACCTTCTTTAAACCATTGCAACTGTGATTTTTGTTTAAGAATAGAGTCTTCCAGCTTCATGTATCTAATATAATCAACATTAATACTATGAATTTCTTCTCTATGTTTCTCTGTGTTTTTTTGAAGGAGGTTGTCTTCTGCTACCTTGACTCTTTCCTCAAACTCCTTGACCTTAGCATAAATATAACCAAATTGCATCTTGGACCAAGCACTAAGAGTAGAAGCCAATCTCTTCATTTTCTGATGGAAGGTCCACATGGCGTTTCCTTCAATAGGTCTGTTCCAGCAGGCAGTGACTGCCTCCTCAAACGAAGGCTGTTCAACCCAACAATTAAGGAACCTGACATACTTGATGCAATTGTCTTGCCTGGCATTCATTTCCATAAGTAACATACAGTGGTCAGACCCCACAGAAGGGAGGTGGGTGATGCATGTGTGAGGCATGTTTTGCAACCAATTATCATTAATCATTGCCCTATCCAACCTCTTCCAAATTCTGAAATTGATACCCCTTTGATTAGACCAAGTGAATTTAGGTCCATTAAATCCCAAATCCATGAGTCCACATGCCTCAATAACACCAATGAACTCTAGAATTTTTCTCATATTGTATGGAATACCACCTAATTTTTCATCAATGTCAGTTATGACATTAAAGTCACCAGCTGTGCACCAAGGGGTGGTATCTCTAGTATCAGCAATGTGAAGTAATCTGTCCCAAAGTGGCTTTCTGAGATATTCTTTGCATTTGGCATACACAAAAGTCTTGATATAAATACCATAAACTTCAATGTGGCTGATTTCACAAGTGACCTGCTGTTCATCAGCTTCTAATACGGTGCAAGAAATATCAGTGTTCCAAAATAGCCAAATTTTTCCATTGATGTTACTAGTAGCATGATCCATGGCAAGCATACTTTTAAACATGTTGATATTGTAGTTGTCAGAGAAAGGTTCTAACACAACAATCATAGACACATGGTGGATATTTTTGAAATTTTTGAGTCTTTCAATAACACCTTGGGTATTGATTCCTCTAGCATTCCATATGATTGTACTAATCATTGGGATGATCTAGAGGTGAAAATTTTAGTGTTTGGTCTTCCTACTGTCACAGTAATAGGAGAATAAGGTTTTTTGAGGGGGAGTCTGTCAAGGTGGATACCTCTGGGGGAGAGGCCTTGTTTATTGGTGACTTGTTGAAGCTCTTTTTCTAACCCATTATCATTGTTTGGACTAAAAGATTTGATTAGTAATTCACTAATCTCACCATCTTCGTCTATAACATTTATAGACAGATTATCAACATCAATTTCATCTTCTGAATTATCCACATCATACTCATCTCTGACATTGACTTTGGACTGATCAGGGGGCTTCTTAGCATTAAGTGGAACAACATCCATAACCTAGTCCATCATTATGAAATCAGTACAAGGATTTTCTTCCGGATGACTGGTATTAAGAGCTTTTTTTGGTGCTTCTATTCTGCATGTTTCCTCTTGGTAGCTCCTCTTTTTTTTTTCCTAGGCTTATTCTTGCTTTTAGGAGTTTCCATCTGATTACTTGGACCTGCCTTGTTTCCCTTATCCTTGGCCATAGAACCTTTGCGCTGATTTTTCTTTCCCTTACTGATATGAACTTATTGATTTGGTGTTTGTTTACCTTCTTCACTGTTTTGGTGGGCTTGTTTTTGGTGTTGTGGAGTATCATTCTTTGTGGTAGTAGGGGCTTGATCAATAACCCTTCCCCAAGGAACCCTTTCATGCAGGTTAAAAGTTTTCTCATGTACATCCAACCTCTCTCCAATAACTTCAACAGCTACAACCAAGGGGGATACAAGGGCTGGGATATCATTGTTATCTCAATGATCCTCAACAACAACAGGAGGAATTACAGGGGTCGGGATATCATTGTCAGCACAATGATCAACATCAACAAAAATAGGGGAGGGGTTTGTTGGAATCTGATCACCAGATTCATCAATCTCCAGCAATGGGTCTTAGAATTCATACCTTTTTGTTGCACTATGTGTTGTTCCTGAGACTAGTTGACCTGCTGTTTCTGAACCTGTGGGTTTAATTTTTTTTTCCTGATCTTGATTTTGGTTGTGGTTTCTATTTTTCTTCTTGTTTTGAATTTGCCATTACTCTTCCTTGTTTTCAGCAATAACTTCAATATGTTCCTTTTCATTGCCTTGCTTGTTTGAGTGCATATTCTCCCTGTTTTGAACATGTTGCTGATTTCCTTTAGAGTTTTGATTTTTCTTCTTGTCTTGTCCTTTTTTGCTAGCCTCCATTTCTTTGTTTTTCTTGGTTTCATCATCTTTCTCTTTTTGGGTACATTCACCAATTATGTAGCCCTGATGTTTACAATATATAGAATAAGATGGGACATCTTCATATTCAATTATTTGTCATTTGCCTATATTAGGGTCCTTCTCTGAGAATCCCAACCAAACATGGTGAGGTCTCTCTTTAGTAAGGTCAATTTGAACTTGAACCTTCGCAACACTACCTCTAGTTTTTTGCATAGTTGCAGAGTCAAGATATAGAGCTTTGCCAATAGGGGACAATAATGGCGTAAGAATATCCATATAATGACAATGCCAAGGCAATTCTAGCAAGGTAATCCAGATAGGTACTATATGTGTTTCCTCCGCAGGTTCGAAAGTAGGAGTCCACACCTGTAGTTTCATTGATTGACCTGCAATGAACATTCTTTGCCTTGCCCAGACAGAAATATGATCATCTTCATTATCTAAGTCAATGTAAATGTGCCTAGAATTAAAGTGTGCTATTTTGACACCACCAATGAGTTGAGTTTGTGCAATAAAGCTTTTTCGAATTACTTCCATTCTAAGCATTGCATTGATGAACTTACCAACCAAAGTATACTTACACTTGCCTGGCATCTTCTGTAGAAAATCCTCTTCATAGAAAGTTATGGAGGGATATCCTTGTCGAGTGGTAATAATAGGTTGATCAATTACCATAGGAATGGCATTTTTCATTTGGTTAGCTCGAAGTCTAGTAGCAAGAGATTGAGTTACAGTTGGTGGAGCTGGATCGGGTATTTGGTTTTTATTTTTGTTAATGGAACTGGTGACAAGAGGTTTGTTTTGGTTTTGTTCAATGCTGTTTTGAGTGGCTCTTTGCTATGTAGGTTTATATGCATCAAAATTAGAAGAAACTTTAAGGGGAGGGGGAATCTTGGGAGCCACTTGGTTATGATCATATTGAATGACTTTTGTAGGCTGTGCTTCCACAGCATTCTTCCCAACCTGCACAACAACATAACCTTTCCCATGCACATTTTGGATACTACTCAGATTATTGGATGGGGAATTAAGATGATTATTAGAGTTAGGTTTAAAGTTAGGCAACTTACCGGTACTCTTGTTGCATTGTATCTTCTTTTGGGTTGGCCTTCTTTTTTAGCTTCCAAATAGCCTTTTCTCCTGTGCCCTGTTGTTTCTCCATTATTGTAGTTGTTTGTCCTTTATATTTTGAATTTCTTACTGCATGATTTTGTTTTGACACATCATGTTGATTCCCTTGCATTCTTTCATGCACATTCCCATCAGTGGTCTCTTTGGGATTACACTTCTCATTTTCTTGTTGCCTTGTTTCCCATCATTTTAATTGGCGTGTAATTCCTGTTTTGATTGTTTCCTTGGTTCAGCATATTCATAATTCGAATTGACTCCATCTCCTCACCTGAGTTGTGATCCTCGACTTGTGCTGTAACCTTAACCTGCAAGTTACAAGAATTACCATTGTTATTTCTGTGTTGAATTAGTGGTTTTGTAACCTCAGGAATGTTGTCCTTTTCACAAGGATTCTTTTGGTGTAAAGCTTCATCTCTATTGTTGATCGGAGTTCCGGTGACTTGATCGGATTTTATGTCGCCGGTGATTCCACCATCTAAACGAGTCGAGATTGCAGTAAGATGTACTCCTTGACCTGGGTTAGATTTCCCAGTAGTTGAAATGTCATTCATTTCATCATAAGGTGTTCGAACTCGAAGGCGCATCTGAGGCGATTTTTTGGTGATTTCTCCTGAAATCGCCATCTCTGATCTCCCAATTTGCGCGGTGGAATTGCGTGATTTTTTGACTGTAGGTAGATCTTTAGATGGAGATTCATTATTCCTAGGCGAATTAACTTGAATCATTCCACATTGCTCTAGGGAAATGATTTTTCGTGCCCAGTCTAATTTTTCTTCCAAAGTTGCGACATGGATCATCTCAATACGGTGCACTTTCAAAGAATTATCTGATGATTCTGATGAAGCGCCCTATTGGGGTTTGTAGCGGTTGGAATTCCGCGTCGAATGAGCCTGGTCCGACGGTCAAAGCTGCTTTTTCGGCGGCTCTGTGGCCATTCTGGCGGACTGCTATTCCTTGGGCCTTAGAGAGAATTTTTTAGTGTGAGAATTTTAGAGAGAGAAAAAAAATTAGGAAATGGGATGGCGATGGGGTTTATGGTTTAGGATTTGGGGTTTAGGTTATACGATTTAGAGTTTAGGGTTTAGGATTTAGGGTTAGGTTTAGGGTTTAGGGTTTAGAGTTTAGGTTTAGATGTTAGGGTTTAGGGTATGGGGTTTGGGGTTTGAGGTTTGGGGTTTAGGGTTTGAGGTTTGGGGTTTGGGGTTTAGGGTTTAAGGTTTAAGGTTTAGGGTTTAGGATTAGGGTTTAAGGTTTAAGGTTTAGGGTTTAGGGTTAATGGATTGGGATTTTGGGTTTAAGGTTTAGGATTTTATGTTTGGGGTTTGGGTTTGGGATTTAGGGTTTAGGGTTTAGGGTTTAGGGTTTTAAGGTTTGGGGTTTAGGGGGAATTAGGGTTTAGGGTTTAGGTTGGTTTTTTCAAAGTCAATTGATTGATTTCACATCTTGTCCATAAAGAAGAATGAGCTTACAATATTACACAAATAGAGTTAGAAAGATTTGCTTTTATTATGATACAATCTGATCCATACATTTGTGATGATCCTCTCTCTAACAAAGAATGACTTACAATAGCAAACTAAGAGTTCGAAATTTTGTCAAGATAAAGACTTAAATCAACTAGAGGAGAGCCAAGGATTTGGTGCAACCTAAGTGTAATCTTGAAAGTGTTCGCCTGTTGTCGGAGTAGATGATGGTGAGTCATCCGGTGGCATCCTAGTCCAACATTTGTCGAAATTGGCTGTGCAATCTCTGCCAATTACATCTGGTTTGAACTTAGGTTGTAGTTCTCTGGCATCAAGTTTCTTCCAATTGATTGTGCGGAACAACTTGTGACTTTTTATATCATCCCCTCCTCTTGGACCACTGCCGTATCTTTTGGATGGGTCTTTCTGTAGCAATCCCTTGAGCAAAGACTGAGCTTCACCAGTCAGACGTAGTAGAAGTTTCAGTTTCTCGCTGATGACCTTTTCTGAAGCTTCTTTCTATTTGCATGTGTGAAAGGTGGCTGACCAGTCAACATCTCATACAGAAGTACCCCAACGCTCCACCAATCAGCATCTTTATTGTGGCCCTTGGACTGTACAATCTCCAGAGCCATGTATTCCATGGTTCCACACATTGAATTAGATCTGCTTGATTCATCAATCTCTTTTGCCAGTAAAAAATCTGTCATCATGACATGGTTTATGGCTTAGGGTTTAGGATTTAGGGTTTAGGGTTAAGGGTTTATGATATTGGGTTTAGGATTTAGGGTTTGCGGCTTAGGGTTTAGGGTTTGGGTTATAGTGTTTAGGGTTTAAGGTTTCGTGTTTAAGGTTTAGGGTTTAGGATTTATGGTTTAGTGTTTAGGGTTTAGGGTTTGGGGTTTGGGGTTTAGGGTTTGGTTTTTATTTTTGGTTTTTTGGTTTAGGGTTTATGGTTCGAAGTTTAGGGTTTAGGGTTTATGGTTTAGAATTTATAGTTTAGAGTTGAAGGTTAAGGGTTCCAAGTTTAGGATTTAGGGTTTAGGGTTTAATGTTTAGGGTCTAGGTTTAGGTTCGGGTTTAGGGTTTAGGGTTTGGGGTTCCAAGTTTCGAAATTAGGTTTTTTTTAAAAGTTTAACGACCCTTGGGGGGTCAGGGGCTTAGCAACACCCCCAGGCCTTAGCATAAATGAAACAAAAAACAAGATACAAGGAGGGGGACATAAACCTTACCTCCAATCCTATGGTGGTTCAGAAGTCGATCATCCTACTAAGGTCAATCAACTCTTCCCCAATACTATAAAATGAAACCTAGCTTCTAACCACCTGTGAGAGGACTCCTCTCGATACAAGGAAACTAGAAAAGCATAAATAAGGAAGACTCTTTCTTTACAAGTGAAAACAAGATAGGATAAAGCCATGCCCAATGATGGTCTTTCTTCAGACAGCCCTAACTCGTAGGTAAGAGAGAAATATAGTGAATAAAGCTTGGTGATATCAAGAAAGAGAAGAAAGCTCCATGACGGTATGGTGTGGCCCTACACTATAGTCAAAATAATCAGCAAGGAGATAAAGGTGGTTCTTTAATTCTTTTAGTCTTCTTTCGTCTGAGGTTAGCCAAACCAAGCTTGTCTGTCCTGAGTAGCCCTCTGATATGAATAGGAAAATCATGAATCCAAGTGAAGTGAGTAGTAGCAAGTGTAGTGTGGCTGTGTTTGGACAAGGCATCAGCAACCGCATTGCCTTCTCTATATATGTGCCAACACAAAAGGGTGTGAAACTGAAGAGTGATGTCATAAAGTCTGAGAAAGGAATGATGGAGATGCCAATGGGGTGCTATCTTGCCATCAATCCAACTGACTAGAAGCACTGAGTCCACCTCAAGCTAGTCCAATACAAGATGCTTCAAGCTCAGCCTGATTGTTAGTCCCGACTCCCAGAGGACTAGCAAAAGCATGTATGAGGTCTCCATTGCAATCCCTAAGTATGCCTCCTGCACCAATTCTCCCAGGGTTTCCAAGAGCACTACCATTGGTGTTGAGTTTGACTAGTCCAGGTGGCGGTCTAGACCAACAAACTCTAGTAATTCTGATCTCATGGATGTACAAATCCAATTTATCACACAATTGTCCGCATTTTGAAGGCTAATGACAGTATGGATAAGTCGTCTTCAAAAGCTTGTAGATGTCGCTAGTAATACCAAACTTCACCCTAAGCAAATTGGACTGTTTAGATCCATACTTTGCAGCACATCTGTTCTTCCGCAGGTTCCAACAAATAAAGATAGGAAGGGATCTCAGAATAAGTTGATGAGGGCCAGTATTAGTAGTCTGATTCCACCAATACACAATGAGGTTCTTAAGGGAGTTTGGAACATGTCTGAGGCCCATCGAAAGAGATAAAAATGTCCAAACACCTCTAGCAAAGTTACCCGTCACTAAAACATGCTGACCATTTTCATAACCAGTAGTATGGCAACAAACACAATCTATGGTTACTTCCGAATCAAAAGTAAGGACTCTAGCTGCAGTAAGAAGCTTATTCTGCAATGCTCTCCATAGAGTAAATGGGCATTTAAAGGGGACATGCTTCTGCCAGGTTCTCCTATCAATCAAAGAGGTATGCTTCGTAACTCTAACCACTCCCCAAGATGAAGAACAAGAGAATATGCCCAAAGTAGTGGCCTTCCAGTAAGGCTGATCAGGTATTTCAGGTTGTAAATGAATCTGCTGGCTAAGGATCTGGGAAACCAAGTTTTGTGGGAACTGCTGATGAAGTCGGTTAATCCTCCATTGGTCATGACAAAGAAAATCAGAAATAGTCGCCCTGCCTGGTCTACTCGGCAATATCCTGTGAGTAGCAAGTGAACCAATGCCAAGCTAATTATCCCACCAAAAACTAGAATTACCTGAGTTTATCTTCCAAAGTATATTTTCTTCCGCTATTTTTTTGTTAGCCATAAGATTCTTCCAAGTAGAAGATTCACTAGAATCATACTTCTTGGAAACCGGCTGAGAACGTTGGCAATATTTAGCTAGAAGAAACTCCCTCCAAAGTGACTCTTTAGTCCTAAAATTCCACCACTGTTTGAGTTCAAGGGATTTGCAAACATCACAGATCTTTCTAAAACCAACCCCACCTTGTTCACAAGGATGACATAAAGTTTCCTAAGATGTCGAATGGTATCTTTTCTTCCCATTTTTCAAGCCCCAATAGAAATCCGTAGTCAACCTTTCAATCTCATTCAGGACAGTAGAAAGAGGAAAAACTGAACTAATAAGGTAAATAGGGAGAGACTGGAGAACATTCTTAATAAGAGTAGCTTTACCACCATAACTAAGCATTTTTGTTTGCGAACCAGGTATCCTGCCCACCACTTTAGAGATAATGCCAGAGAAGTGTGAAATCCTCTGCCTACCAATGTAAATCGGACAACCAAGATAAGTAATCAGTGAATCTTTTTGAGCGAACCCCGTGATCACTTTTATGAGGACAATGGTAGGGGGATGAGCATTGGGGGAGACCATAAAGTGAGTTTTGTTCATGTTGATAAGCTGATCGGAGCAATTTTCATAATCAGTAAGAGCCTGCATTATCAACTCAATAGATCGTCTGCCCCCTGAGGTGAAAATAATAACATCATCTGCAAAACTGAGGTGGTTAACCTGTGGACCTCTCTTTTCCATGTAGAAACACCGAAAGAATTGGTTATAGTTAAGGTTGTTCAACACTCTGGACAGAACCTCTGCTCCTAAAATAAATAGGGTAGGTGCGAGCGGATCACCCTGTTTTAAGCCTCTAGTGGAGTGGAAGAAGCCATCTCTAACTCCATTCACAATCACATAATACTAGTTGTCCGCCATAGTCCTCCAAATCATATCGATTACAACCTCACAGATGCCCATTCTCTGAAGAACAAGGCAAGTAAATGCCCAAGAAACTCTGTCATAAGCTTTGGCCATGTCGAGTTTTATAACCCCATTTCCCTCTGGATTCTTTTGATTGATTCCATGGACAATTTCTTGAGCAAGCATGATATTCTCTGAAATACTCTTCCCTTTAATGAAACCGGATTGTTTAGTAGAAATGAGTCCAGCAAGGATAGGAGCAAGTCGAAGGCAAATAATCTTTGAAATAATCTTCTTAGTGAAATTGCTCAAACTGATCGGTCTAAACTCACAAAGGTGGTTTGGGAACTCTACCTTAGGAATCAAGAAAATGCATGCATGAGCAAATTATATCGAGAGGGAAGAACCACAAAATAAAGAACAAACCTGTAACGACCCGAGAGCACCCTCTAACCGTTACATGCATATTCGACCTCTCGGAGGTCTTATACAAGCCTTAGCATTCATTCATTGCATAGATCATAAAAATCACTAAGAATTTAAAACTTTTATTCAATAAAACCATAAGACTTCAAAAGTCATCAACATTTGAAAACATCAATACGCAAGCGGAACTACTAAGTCTCTTTAGCCAATCTTAGACAAGAACTTAAAACGTACTAAGGGTCACGAACCTTTACAAGTGAAATGAAACTTAAGTGTCTATTACAATGACTAAGAAACTTCTAAGCATAGTCCTCAAATCTTGAGGACATACCAAAGACTAGGAAGAGTAAAGCAATCCAAGCAACTCCAAAGTAGAATCTCCTCCTAGTTACCACAACCTACACTTGTAGTAAAATAGAAGATAGGGGTTAGTACAACACACGTACTAAGTATGAGGATATGCAAAACATGCTAAAAAGGATATTTGTTTGAAAGTTATGCTTTCATGCCATTTTGATAAAATCTCATGAACATCAACATAATAGGCACCTTACAAGTCACAACCAACAATACAAAGTTATACTTCACAATACATCATAAACATACATAACGCATTTGCCTTTACCATCTTGCCTTGGACCTCTACCTTAAGTAACCCTTAAGCCATACCTTTGTGCAATGTATGGGCAACGTCCCATACCATCACCCACACTAAGGCACCACCTTAAGTTTATGTCTTATGCATGCTTAGTTCTTTTACCAAAAATTGAACATCCCAACAAGCTCAGTGAATTCAGACCTATTAACTTGAGTAACTTCACCAACAAAATCATCTCCAAGATTCTCTGCTTAAGACTTGCTCCTATTCTCCCTAATCTTATTTCAGAAAATCAGTCCGGGTTTGTTAAAGGCAGAAGCATCTCAGAAAATATTATGTTGGCCCAAGAAATCATTCATAATATTAAAAAACCCCAGGAAGGAGATAATGTTGTGATTAAATTGGACATGGCCAAAGCGTATGATCGAGTGTCTTTGTCATTCACTTGTCTTGCTATGAGGGTGATGGGATTTGGAGAGATATTTATTGATCTTGTATGGAGAACTATGAGTAATAACTGGTATTCAGTCATTGTTAATGGTTCTAGGCATAGTTTTTTCCACTCGACTAGAGGTCTCAAACAAGGGGATCCCCTATCCCCAGCCCTATTTATTTTAGGTGCTGAGGTACTTTCCAGAATGCTTAATCTCCTCCATCATGATCAGACCTACAAGGGATTTCACATGGAAACTAGGGGTCCTCAAATTAACCATCTATGTTTTGCTGATGATGTAATTATTTTTACTTCTACTACTAGAAGGTCTTTACGACTTATTATGAAGACTCTTAGGACCTATGAAGCTGTTTCAGACCAATGTGTCAAAAAAGAAAAGAGTCATTTCATGCTTCCCACAAATGCTACTATGGAAACTATTGACATGATAAAGGAGATTACTGGTTTTTCGCAGAAAGACAGCCCTATAAACTACTTGGGTTGTCCTTTATTTATTGGAGGCCAAAGAATCATTTATTACTCAGACCTAGTGGCAAAAGTGGTGAAGAGAACCAGTGGTTGCCAATCAAGGATTTTAAGTTTTGGGGGAAGAAATACTTTGATCAAGCATGTGCTTCAGTCCATTCCCATTCACACCATGGCTTCTATTTCTCCTCCCAAAACTACTCTCAATTATATCAAAAGAGCTACAACAGATTTTTTCTGGAGTTGGGATCAGGATAAAGAGAAGTATCATTGGGCAGCTTGGGAAACTCTAAGCTTTCCTTATGAGGAAGGAGGCATTGGAGTTAGTAGACTTGAAGATATCTGCACTGCAATGCAATTCAAGCAATGGTGGACTTTCAGAACTAAGAACTCTCTTTGGAGTCAATTCTTAAGAGCCAAAATTGTCAAAGAGCCAATCCCATTGCCAAAAAATGGGGTACAGGACAGCCTTTGATCTGGAAATATATGATGAAAAGCAAAACCATCATTGAGCCTCATATCACATGGAAAGTTCACTCGGGAAACAGCCTTTTCTGGTGGGATGATTGGTTGGGTGAAGGGCAGTTAGCTCAGCACTGTAACAACATCACCAGCCTCAACAACAGTCATGTGTCATATTTCATATAAAATGGCACCTGGAATGAGACATTACTGAGACAGGAAGTGCCTCCTCTTTTTTTTCCAAAAATTTTGAGCTGCAGGATTCACTACCAGGCATGAGTAAGTGATACAACAGTGTGGAAACCTAATGAGAATGGAGTTTTCTCATGTGCTTCAACATTGAATATTTGCAGGGAAAAAAAAGATAGTAATAAGCCTCAGTAAGCTCATTTGGCACAAACATATTCCTTTCAAAGTATCTTTTCTGTTATGGAGAGTTTTGAGAAGGAAGCTTCCAACTAACGAGAGAAATACAACATTTGGAGCTGCTCTTGTTAACTGCTCATGTTGTAATAGACCTGGATGATGAGATCAATCACACATTTGTCAATGGGAATTTTAATAACTACATCTGGAAATATTTCTCTGCACCCTGTGGGATCAAACATGATCAGATGTATTTAAGAAATCTCCTCAACTATTGGTGGGGACTGGAAACTAAAAATGATGTGCATAAACTGTTTGTCCAAGCAGCTCCTACTATTATTTGTTGAAATCTATGGAAGAATAGATGTGGAGCAATATATGGGGGCAAGCATTCTAGTACTACTTGAGTCAAGTTTCTTATTAACAAGGATATCAAGCATCTAATTACCACAACATATCCCCACATTCAATGGCCTCAAACTTTGCAAGAAATAATCAAAATCATTGAGCTTTGCAAACTGGAAATCAGGATCTGGCAAGTTAGTTGGGAAAAACCTCCTCCCAACACTTTGAAACTCAATACGGATGGAGCCAGGGTGAAGGTCCAAGTTGATCTTACTCAAAAGAGACCTCCTTATATTTGAATGGGTTATATAAGGGAGGATATCACTGATGGGAGATGGCAGATGGCAGAAAATAGAATATGATAATATTTCTGATTATTGTTTCTACTGTAAGCACCAAAGGCATTTGGAAAATGATTGTATCACTTAGCAAATAGATGAGGATAAAAAGAAAAAGGAAATGGAGAATATGAGAAACAAGAATAATAAAGAGATGGACAAATATCCACAACAATCAAAAGGTAAAGAGGAAGTTGATCAGAAGGAGGGTACCAATTAGCAGTATAACCAACAAAAGATAAGGAACAAATGCAGTATCATCAAGCGGATCACTGGCAAACATAAAGAAGGAGGAACAATAATCAAATACAGGCACTTAGAGGCAATACTAGACAAGCAGAACAGTCCACCAAACAGGCAGATATAATTACTATTCCTACACAAAATACCTATATTAATTTTGATGTGCAGGAGTTATCACCTAGTCTAGAGGCACTGGACAAACACAAAGGCAACAGAGGTAATAGTATATATCAGAAATACAACAACAAATACTGGAAAGGATAACACAAATAAGAACTTACAGGTGGATATAGTTCCTACAATTACAATAGGTAACAATAAAGGAAATAAAGCTCTTCCAGTGCAAGATGGTACATGTATTGACTCAATGCTCCCATCACCTAATCCCATTGATAATGTTGTTAACACTATTGCTAAGGAAGCTGTTGGAGGTTTGGATGGGAGGGGACAAGAGACACATACTAACCTGCATGAAGGGGTGTCCAAAGGGGGGGGGGGTAAGCTGACTCATGTTATACATGAGGAAGTAGAATTTGACCATAGTGGAGACTCTAGAGCCCCTGCTATCCCTATCACAAATCAACAGAAAACTGGGACTCAACAAGTTATTGATACAGGGCAATAACAGGGCAGATTCAATAACAACTTGAGACATAGTACTGGTCAGGATCCAGATGGTACAGCTGCAGGTAAACAACTTGAGACACATGCTGATGAACAGGTTGCCAATAATGCCAAAAGGGGTAAGTTGACTCCTGATGATTATGGGGCAATTAACTCTGAGGATGAGTTTGATCCATGGATGATTTTGATGAGGATGCAGAGGACACCATTCAGCATACAGGTCAAGTTTTTGGTCTACCTTTCAGGATAAATGCTCAGATGTTCAAAGACTGACAGAACAACAGGGTTTATCCCCAAGGAGAAGGAAACTGACTAGGCACAATCCTTATCAACCTATCACTAGCATGTCTGACAACGCAAGAAGGCCCATGACTCGGTCTAAATCAAAAGGTTACTAATGATTAAGGCCATTTGTTGGAATGCTAGGAGTATCAACACCAAAGGATCATTGGAAAGGTTACAAACACTCAAGAAACTTCATCATTTATCTATTATTGCTATCCTGGAACCATTTGTAGATAATTCTCATATTGACATGGTGAGAATTCAACTCCAAATGGATCATGCAGTCAGTAATCCTAATGGGAAAATTTGGTTGTTTTGGTCTAATGAAGTCACTGGTCATATTCTTGAAAAACATGATCAGCACATCACAACAACTTTTCAGTATACAAATATTCTGGATAAATTCATGATATCGTTTATTTATGCTAAATGTAAGGACTATATCAGGAGACCTCTGTGGGACAGGCTACTATTTTATGCTAATATGGAAATACCATGGTGTACAATTGGTGATTTCAATGTTATCACATCAATAGAGAAGAAGTTTGGGGGAGTACCTTACAATATAAATAAGAGTTTTGAATTTACTGGAGTGATAGAGGCATTGGATTGACTGATCTTGGATACTCAGGGTTTCCATTCACATGGCGTAATCAAAGAGAAGCAGAAGCTAGAGTTTGGAAGAGATTAGATAGGTCTATGGTTAATGATAAATGATTAGAGGTTATGCCTCAAACTACAATTGAGAATTTATCCTCTGTTGGTTCTGATCATAGTCCCATGTTGATGGAAATGGTTAGGGCTAATGAGAGTCATACTAAATATTTCAAGTTCTTACATTGTTGGGTTGAAAATGTCACCTTTATAAAAACAGTACAATAGTGCTGGGAAAAGAGAGTTACTGGCAATCCAATGTGGAGATTACATCAGAAAATGAAAAGAGTATCAGCCACACTTAGCAATTGGTCTAAACAAGAGTATGGAGATATTTTTACTAAGGTAAGGGAGTTTGAGGAAAATATCAGGAAATCTGAGGAGGAACTTATGACTAACAACACTGAAGCTCTTAGACGACACTACATCATATGAATGCAACCTACATTAGGTATTTGAAAATAGAGGAATCTATCCTTAAACAAAAGACACAACTACAAGGTTTAAGGATGGTGATGCCAATACTAAATACTTCCATGCTTTGATGAGAGGTAGAAGAAGGAGGTTATTTCTACATAAGATTTGTACTGAAAATGAAATTGTGGGTACAAGGTGAGGATCAAATAGCTCAGGCAGCTTGTGATTATTATCAACAAATATTCACTGGTCAGAATGATAGAATAGATGACAGAATACTTCAGCATATTCCTACATTAGTCACTCCTGCACAGAATGAGATGATGCAAACAATGCCTACTATAGAGGAACTCAGACAAGTTGTGTTTGCTATGAATCCAAACTCAGCAGCAGGTCCTGATGGTATAGGGGGCAAATTTTATCAAGCTTGTTGGAGTATCATTAAAGAAGATTTGCTGGCAGTTGTACAATCTTTCTTTTGTGGTAACATTATGCCTAAATTCATGACTCATTCATGTTTGGTTTTACTTCCCAAAACTGAGCAGCCTATCAGATTCAGAGATCTTCGACCTATTAGCCTTAGTAATTTTACTAATAAGATAATTTCCAAGTTATTGAGCATGAGATTGGCTACTATTTTGCCCTTATTATTATCAGATAATCAGTCAGGATTTGTTCGAGGTAGAAGCATTACAGAAAGTATCATGCTTGCACAGGTGATTACTCATGATATTAAAAAACCACATATAGGAAATAATGTTGTTATCAAACTTGATATGACCAAGGCATATGGTAGAGTGTCTTGGTCATTTACATGTTTGGTACTAAGGAGATTTGGTTTTGGGGAAGTATTTATTGACTTAGTATGGAGGATAATGAGTAACAATTGGCATTCTATTATCATTAATGGGCACATACATGGTTTCTTTCACTCAACTAGAGGACTTAAGCAAGGTGACCCTTTATTCCCTGCCCTATTTATTTTAGGAGCAGAGGTACTGTCGAGTTTGTTTAATTCTATACATCAGATTCCAAGTTATAAAGGCTTCTTTATGGAACCTAGAGGACCTCAGATCAATCACTTAAGTTTTGCAGATGATGTTATTGGACATTCATTGAAGCTCATCATGGACAAGTTAGGGAAGTATGAACATACTTCTGGCCAGCTTATTCACAAAGAAAAAAGCCATTTTATTATCCCGGACAATACCTCGCAGGACATTATCAATACCATACAAGAAGTAACTAGTTTTTCCCAGAAAATTAGTCCTATTACTTATCTAGGATGTCCTCTTTATATTGGTAGACAAAGGATCATTTATTACTCTTATCTAGTTGAGAAGATCTCCAAAAAGGTTTATGGTTGGCAGGAAAGGGTACTTAGTTTTGGGGGCAGAATTACATTGATCAAACATGCTCTGCAATCTATACCTATACATACTATGGCTGCAATTTCTCCCCCTAGCACTAATATTAAATACATTGAGGCCATTATTGCATATTTTTTCTGGAGAAAGGATCTGGATAAAAGGAAATATCATTGGGCTTCTCTAGGTACCATGTGTTTACAACGTAATGAAGGAGGGTTAGGCATCAGAAGATTACCAGATATATGCACCTCTTTACAATACAAACAATGGTGGAGTTTCAGGTCTAAAGTATCTTTATGGAGTCAATTTCTTAAATTCAAATATTGTCAAAGAGCTCATCCAGTTGCAATAAAGATGGATACTGGACAGTCTTTGATGTGGAGATACATGATGAAGAACAATATTAAAATAGAAAAGTATATTGGTTGGAGAATCAACTCTGGAAGCTGCTCTTTTTGGTGGGATGATTGGCTAGGAGGGGGTGCACTAGCTAATTATACTACTTCTGTATCAAGTCTCAATTATGCTACTGTTGCACACTTTCTAGTAGATGGAAAATGGAATGAAAGGAAATTGAGGCAACAAGTTCCACTCTCCTTATTCCTTCTATTCTAAACACTAAATTTCAGCTTGTGCAGGGGGTTAAAGACAGTGTAGTTTGGAAGCAGACTGAAGCTGGAACTTTCACTTGTACATCAGCTTGGGATATTTGCAGAAATAAGAAGGTTACTGTAGTCAATTATTCTCAAATTTGGCATAAACATATACCTTTCAAAATGTCTTTTCTTTTATGGAGAGAATTACAATATAAATTGCCAACCAATGAAATATTAGCAACCTTTGGAGTGGAACCTGTGAAATGTTTCTGTTGTATTCAGCAAGGATGGGATGAAGTGGATCATATCTTCATTCAAGGACACTTTGTAGGTCATACTTGGAAGGTTTTTGCAGGTAGCATGGGGCTTAATTTTCAGAAAACTTCACTGCTCAACCAACTAATGTTTTAGAATGGTATTACAGGGAAGAATGAAGCACATACGACAATTATAAAAACTCTTCCTATAGTCATATGTTGGAATCTATGGTAAAATAGATGCTCAGCTAAGTATGGAGGGAAAACATCCAGTATCTTCAAAGTTAAATATTTGATTCTCAAAGACCTATTTTTACTTCTTCAATCTGTTTTTCCTTACCTTCAGTTGCCTGTGATCTGGCCAGAAGTGGTGGAATGCACTGAAAGATGTAATCAGGAGATAAGAGTTACACTAGTTATGTGGAAGCCTCCACCTCCTAATAGATATAAGTTGAATACGGTTGGTAGTGCTTTACACAATCCTCGGAAAATTGGAGGGGGAGGCATTCTAAGAGATGATTAAGGGGTTATCATATATGCTTTTGTTGTACCTTTTGGTGAAGGGACTAATAATCAAGCCGAGGTGCAGGCTGCATGCTATGGATTAAATTGGTGTATACAACATGGTTACAATAATATCTTGCTAGAAGTTGATTCTGAATTATTAACTTAGTGGCTCATGCAGGTTTCTATTCCCCCTTGGAGAATACACAGGTATATACAGGAATTACAAATTGTTGTTAACCAATGTGTGTGTTTTCAGTGTTTGCATACTTACAAGGAGGCAAATAGTACAACAGACTTATTGGCCAAACACAGTCACCAACAAGTTATTGAACAACATTACTACACTCCTCATCAACTACCTCAAACAGTAAAAGGAAGTTATCTATTAGAGAAAATGGGAGTACAAAATTTCAGACGCAAGAAGTTGAAAAGGATAAAACAACCACCTTAAATAGCACTAGTTCTTTAACAGACAAGGAATATCCACGACATATGCTATGTTCTTCATCAATTCAAGGGACAACGACATCTTTTATGGCCACGATTAAGTCATTCATCTGTTCCTCACAATGCATTACTTTGATTCATAAGGTACACTCTATCCAGATTCACTATGTCTTTTTAGGTATAGTAATTTGTTTAGACGTAATATCAATTCTCTTGTAAGGGGAGAGTCTCCCTTATTTATTTATTATTAGTACTTTGTATAATGAGAGGGGTCCTCTCTAGGTGCTTAGTTTAATATTACATCTTATTGTATAGGGTGGAGTCGACTAACTTTAGTAGGTAGGTCGACTCTTGACCCACCAGAGGATTGGAGGAAAGGTCTATGCCCCCTTCCTTATATATTTTGATTTTATATATGATAAGGCTTGGGGTTGTTGCTCAGCCCCTGACCCCCTCAAGGGTCGTTCCATTAAAAAAAAAAAAAAACTAAACCCTAAACCCAAAACCCTAAACCCTAAAAACTAACCCTAAACCCTAAACCCTAAACCCAAAACCTTACACCCTAAACTCTAAACCCTAAATGCTAAACTTCAAACCCTAAACCCTAAGAGCTTCTAGTCAGTTGGATTGATGGCACGATAGCACCCCCTTGGCATCTCCACCACTCCTTTCTCAGACTCTACGATATCACTCGTCAGTTTCACACCTTTTCGTGTCTTCAAGTATATACAGAGAGGGAAATGCTGTTGCTGATGCATTGTCCAAACACAACGACACCACACTTGCTACTACTCACTTCACTTTGATTCATGACTTGCCTATTCATATCAGAGGGCTACTCAGGACAGACAAGCTTGGTTTGGCTAACCTCAGACGAAAAAAACTAAGAGAGTTAAAGAACCGCCTTGATCTCCTTGCTGATTGTTTTTACTACAGTGTAAGGCCATCCCATACCATCATGGAGCTTTCTTTTCCTTTTTGATATTACCAAGCTTTCTTCATTATAGTACTTTCTTACCTATGAGTTAGGGCTGTATGAAGAAAGACCTTTAAGCATAGGTTTTTTACTTTCTTGTTTTCACTTGAAAAGGGACAATCTCCCTTATTTATGCTTTCCTAGTATCTTTGTATCGAGAGGAGTCCTCTCACAGGTGTTTAGAAGCTAGGTTTCATTTCATAGTATTGGGGAAGAGTTGATTGACCTTAGTAGGATGATTGACTTCTGAACTACCATAGGATTGGAGGTAAGGTTTATGTCCCCCTCCTTGTATCTTGTGTTTTGTTTCATTTATGCTATGGACTGGGGGTGTTGCTAAGCCTCTGACCCCACCAAGGGTCCTTAAACTAAAAAAAAAACCTAAACCCTAAACCCTAACCCTAAACCATTCATCCTAAATTCTAAACCTAAACCATAAACCCTAATCATAAAGCCTAAACCCTACACCCTAAACACTAAACATGGAACCCTAAACCCTAAACCCTAAACATTAAACTTCGAACCCTAAACCCTAAACCATTAATCCTAAACCCTAAATCCTTAACTCTAAACCATAAACCCTTAACCCTTAACCTTAAACCATAAACTTTAAACCCTAAACCTTAAACCATAGACCCTAAATTCTAAGCCCTAAACCCTAAACCTAAACCCTAAACCCTAATCCCTAAACCCTAATCCCTAAACCCTAAACCCTAAACCCTAAATCCTAAACCCTAACCCTAACCCTAAACCTTAAACCCTAACCTCTAAATCATTAAACCTTAACCCTAAACCCTAAACCCTAAACCTTAAATGCTACATGCTAATCCCAAAACTCTTAACCCTAGACCCTAAACACTAAACCCTAAACCCTAAATCCTAAAAGCTAAATGCTAAACTTGGAATCCTAAACCCTAAACCCTAAACCCTAAACCCTAAACCCTAAACCATTAATCCTAAATCCTAACCCTAAACCTTAAACCCTAAATTCTAAACCCTAAACCCTAAACCCTAAACCCTAAACCCTAAACCCTAAACCTTAAACCTTAAACTATAAACTTTGAACCATAAACCCTAAACCCTAACCCAAAACCATTAAATATAAACCCTAAATCCTAAACACTAAACCTTAAACCCTTGACCCTAAATCGTAATTCCTAAACCCTAAACTTGGAACCCTAAACCCTAAACCCTAAACCCTAAAATCTAAACCCTAAACCCTAAACCCTAAACCGTAAATTTCATACCCTAAACCCAAAATCTTAAACCCTAAACTTGGAACCCTAAACCTTAAACCCTAAACCACAAACTTCATACCCTAAACCCTAAACTTCATACCCAAAACCAAAACCCCTAAACCCTACACAATTCCACTTAGTATTTTTTCTCTCTCTAAAAATTTCTCTCTAGAATTCTCTCAAGAACTTAGCTAACTAGGCTAATTTCACAACATTTCAGCATCCATAGAATGGAAGGAACGCTGGCAGATGATCGTTTTAAGCCGCCAGATCCATCTACAGTGATGCACAAGCCAATTATCTCTTCCTCGCTTCAAGAATCATCTTCATAATCAACCTATAGCTCCTCGCAGGTGAGAGAAGAGGTGATCCATACTGCAATGGCGGAAAGGGTGTTGGATGGAACTCGTATTAATAATCCCATGGAAGATGCGAGTCAAATTCGAGGAAAAAGACTGGGGAAAAGACTTCCAGTCTCAAGATGTTCATAATAGTAAAAAATCTAACGATTTCACTGTCCCATTTAAGGCTGGCAATTGGACCAATTTTTGTCCGGTCCGGTCCGATTCTGGTTCGGTTCCCGTACCGGTAAGTTTGGTACCGGTGGAACCGGTAAGGAACCGGTCTTATAGGTACCGGAATCGATACAGAAATGGAACCCAGATTTTTATCCGGTTGATCCGGTTTGGTAAGAACCAGTTCCGAACCGGTTCAACGGTCAATTAATTAATTTATTTTTTTTATTTTTTTTTAAAGTAGAACGTTATAGAGTCGTTGGGCCCTTTTAGCCGTTGGGCTGGGGCCCAAAACGGCTCCAAAACGC